>JBCFYV010011172.1:41458459-41485886 GCA_039000515.1 Timema cristinae
AAATTACAAATCAGGAATGATAGTATATTAGTAATCTACCACAAGTTTCAAAATTAGCTTTCACTCAACTAAAGTTACACCTTTCTCCTATTTTTATTTGAAATTAAAATGAGAGGTTTATTAATGCATATGAGGTATGTTTTAGACTAGGATATCTTGCAATTGCTATATTGGTCATCCATGCAAGAAAGAGTATTTCACATTTTGGAGTATACACAACAATTGTTATAAGAACTGTTTACTTCAAAGTACTATTAATATTTAGCATTATAATCTATTGCATTAATTATTTACACTTAAAGTATTTCAACTAAACTTTCAAGCACTCCACCGAAAAAGAGTTTAAATTAATTTGTTCCAATCTTAAGCTCACATGGGGGTGAACATTCACAATAGGAGAGTTTTCACAAATGAAATGGGAAGCAGTGATTAACATCAAAGCCTTTTTACACTTGTATCATGGTTGGTTACAAGTGTTTTTGATTAAGATGATGCCAAATTTTAGTTTGTTAACATTTTCCTTGACCAAAAAAATTTCTCAGTTTAGATCAATGAGCTAAAAATTCTGCGAAAATTTCATAGCCGCATGAACTTTATGATTGATTTTAACGAGAACAATTTTGTTGTGAATAGGATGGACTGTCATTATAAAGATCAAAATTATGGACAGCATTTATTATATAAGAAAATATAACAAAATAAGATTGGGATAGCGTAGCATTCAAGACTGCTTATAACATTTATTCTCTGCATATTACTCAGTGATTTTGTTTTAAACTAATATTGTGTACCTGTATTTATTATTATTTGTGGAAGGTACTCATTATTAAGGTTAATTGGAATATAACACTAGGCTAAATCATGGTTTAAATTAGGAGGGATAGCCAGCACACTTACCTTGGTGATACTGGAGTAGAAATTGTTTAGATAGAACAATAAAAAACACACAAACACATTTTTAAGGACAAGCTTTCATTGTCACTGACAGCTTCATGAGGTCAAGAGAGTAGAAGCTGTCTGTGACAGTGAAAGATTGTCATTAAAAATGTGTTGTGTGTTTTTAGTGTTCTAGCTAAATAATTTTTACTCCAGTATCACAAAGGCAAGTGTGCTGGCTATCCCTCCTAATTTAAACCATGAAAGGTACTAAAGAAATATTGAGCTATGAAATATGAATTAAAAGAAATAGGTCGAGATCGCTTATATCATTTATTCTCTGCATATTATTTAGTGAACTTTTTAAAACCAATATTGTGTGTGTGTAAATATTTATTATTATTTGTGAAAGGTAGGCATACTGAAGAAACATTAAGCTAGGAAATATGAATTATAAGAAATAGTTAATGATTTGACATAATTTGTATGCTTTTTTGTGAAAACATAGGTTAGGTTTATTTTGTAAATAATAGACCTAGTCCAACTAAAATGTAACGTAAAGTCCATCTAAAAATTAAATTAAATTGGTCATATTTCGATTAATTATATGCAGTTTTGTAGGTTCACAAAAATAAATCTACATTTCCAATTTCAAGTATGCCCCGATCGTCATCATTGTTTACAAACACAAAGCTTAAAAGTCATTTTCACCCTTCAGTTTGGCAAAACCAACCGGTCAATAACACTCAATACCAAGACATAACCAATTCAATACCAAAAACTTGTCTATTTCCATCAAAAATGTTTGTATTTCTTGGACCTGGGCTTAGGAAGCATTTTTGTGAAATAAGTCTGTGTTACACAGTAAGCCTTCCACGCACACTCATCAGGCATCATTTGTTTTAATATGCACCATATATAATTAAATAAATTAGCTATTCCCAAAATTTGAAATCCTTTCCTGATTGAAAAGTGAAGTTAGTGTAATGGTTTTATAAAGTTGTGGGTTAGCGTTACAAGCAAGGATGTGTGTTGCTCATTTGTATAATTTATTCACACCTAAATAAAAGCTGTGAATGGCCTGATACAACAAATATTTGTGTAGATCATGTAAAGTTTACAGCCTATAAATAAACATGATTTCCCCTGTTCATAAGTATAATGAATAACATAAACAAAACCAAGTATCTTTAAATATTATAATTTTGAGCTTCCTACTTGCAAAACTATAAATAATATATAATAGGCCAATAAAGTACCAAAATAAATAGGATATTACCATCGCCTTCATCATCGTCATCAAAATCATCAAGCTGTCCGATATCGCTGTTGTTATTTACACTCATTAAACTTGCCATACTTTGCATGTCTTCATCCCTATAAAATGAAATGAAAAGATAATAATTTATAATGGCTAATTATTAATTTACGATTGACTTTAACTTTACCAAACAATAGCTGATGGGAAAAAATCATATGAATTTGGAAAGGAATTGGTAACTGTAACTACGGATATGTAAAAGGCATTGGAAAGTATGGATATAAATAAGTCTGGAAAACAGTGAAGGAAGTTGTAGTGAATATAAGAGTGGTATTGAGGGTAAAGGATAACTATGTAAGAGGATAGCCTAAATTGTGTTTATGATGAAGAAAGGGTGGTCAAAGTGGTTCCAAAAAATGTAATGAAGCAGGGGAGTGCCTTTTAAGCACTAATCTTTGTAATGGTCATGAAAATAATGGCAAAGAATCTTAGAGAGGGGAGGCTTAAAGCAATGATGTTTAATGATGAAAGATATTATGGCATGAAGGGAAGAGGAAGTAAAGGAACAGCCACAAGAAAGGAATTAGGTAGTGAAAAAGTTTGGGATGAAATTTAGTATGGTGAAGAGTGAAGTGATGGTAAAAACAAGGAAAGGATAAGGGCTGGAAAAGCTATAAAGTTGGAAAAAGTTAGTTGAGAAATGTACAGAGTGTATGTCTTGGAAATGTGATTGAGGAAAATAAAGTTTTTAAGAAGCATACTAGCTGTCACAAGGAAAACAAGTATTAGAAATGAAGTTGTCTGGACAAGAGTTGAGGTACAGGGAGTACATGAGATAGTATAGAAAGCAAAACTGAGATGGTATGGACATATAATGATAAAGGAAAAGGAGAAAATCCCATGGAAAATGGTGACAATTAAGTATGTAGGAAAAAACCCACAAGTGATACAAAGAGATGGAAGGAGCAGATAAAGTAAGAGGAAAACAAATGAAGCTAATAAAGAAGGAAGAATGGTTGGAGAAAAGAGGGATATGGAGGCATTTTATTAAAATGAAACAGTTGCAGTCTGGAAACAAATGATGAAGAATATGATGAATTAACAGATAAAACAATTAGACCGGAAGTGCACCCAAAAGGAGAGAGGAAGATACGAGTGGCAACATAGCATAATAGTTGGATATGTCCTAACTACAACTCAAGTTAAATTTTAACATTCAAAAGGTACTACTGTTGTACACAATAAGAGTGCCTCTTCAATTTCAAATTGATAAAATTACAAAAATATTTTCAATAAATGATTGCACCTCCCACACTAAAACTGAATACAGTTACTATATTAGTGGTAGTTCAGGAAAATATATTTCTGGTTTGACAATGATCTTGAGAATTTTTTGAGACCTTATTATATATATAATCTTCCCTTACCCCCATACACACACACAAACATATAGGATGAAAAATAAACAAATACTTCTCTCACTTAAAACTTAATCTTTAAGAATGTTTTCTAAATTTTTAAATACTTCTCAATTACATCACACATGGAATTGTAAAAATAATGCAAAATAAGAGCTAGGTTAGAAAAAATAGGGAAATCAGCATCTCACTGAATGCCCCATCAAACTACAGGATGCAATGTTAACAGAGTTTAGGATATTATAGCTTATACTAGGCCTATTTATGACTTTATATGTATAAAAACTTGAACATCAGGACACTTACGTTGCTTTTCCTTCCCGCAGAAAAACACAAGACATTGTGCATTCCATGCTAGCACTGATGATTTTCTTTGTTGTAGGTTTGAAAGTGAGCACTAAATGAGACTGAGCTGATTCAACGCTGGCGTGTTTCTTCATATTAATATTAGCAGCAGCCAACTGCCTCCTCTTGCCAGTTGTAGATACCTTAAGAGAATTAATGTGTTTGTTAAGATTTAAAAAAAAAACAGTAAGCCTAGTTTAATACAAAAAGTAAATCAGTTAAGCATATATGGCATTAATAATTTGAATGAATGTGGAATAATATGAACTACAAATGTATTGCAAGTCAATTTAAATATTATAAAAGCCACATTTTTTTTTACATTTGAAGGTTTTTTTTTATCACCGCACCTTGATACATGTTCAAGTTGAATCCATAAAGGATAATTACTCCAATGAGTAAAGGATAAGGAAGGAAGCCTTTTAGAGGTAATCAAACCACATTTGTGTGGAACGAGAGTGAAAAACCACTAAGGAAATATTTATAATCCAACACCTTAGCTCAGTCGGTAGTATGTGTGTCTACTGAGGTAAGGTTCCCGGGTTCGATTCCCGGCATGGCCGAAAAATTTATCAGTGGTGAACAGCGATGACTGATGAATTAACAGTTGGGGAATGGATGTTGTGCTTATCCTAGTTTTAGGTTAGATTGTTTTAATCATTAAAATTATTTGAAAAAACTTAATTTGGGCTTTTATATTTGTGACATCATCTAACGGCCATCACAATTATTATCAAACTGTTTAATTCTAATGATTTTTTGTGAGGTTACATTATACGGACAGTATTGTAAACGTTCAAGATTTTTTCAAACAAGATAAAAAGATGTGTTTCATTTGTAAAAGTTGGATCTGCTTTTAAAAAAAGTGTAATGTGGCTGTTGTAAACAATTACTGAGTGTTTGAGAAAACGATAACTCTTTGAGATATATTTTTTGGTATGCAACATGTTCTCAAAACCATGGCCAACCAATATCTCATTTCTAGTTAATTTGTATTAAGTTAGAAAAAAAATTACATAATAATCAATCCATCATTATTTTAATAATGATTTTTGTAAAATTAATCATAGAATATTTATTTTTTGGTTGGGAAAAACAAATGTCATGCCGTCCATGAGACAGCAAATCCTCAAGGCAGCGAGGGATAAATATGGAATTCGGCAATGCTGGACACAGGACGGGAGAATAGTTATCCTGGGGGATCAAGGTCGTCGAGTGTACATCAATACACTTCGTCAGATGGACAACTTAAACATTTTTGAGCTGAACAGCATAGGCCTGTACATGAACACTTAATTAACAATCCAACTAATAAGTGTGTAATCATTATGTTGCCATGGCGTGCGCGTGTTTAAAACACTTTATTTCACTCTTATCTTTTTCTTTTCTTTTTATTTTAACTATTCATATTATTTTCAATAATATTGTTTATTATATAATTATTATTATTGTTTACGTATCATGATAAATTTAATCTGTATGTTTGTTGTGCGTGTGTGTGCGTCTCTACATTTCCTCGGTTTCTTGGGTGAGTTTTTGCATACGTTTATTGAATTTTATTTCTTCTATTATGAGTAAGGTTCAAACGTTGGCACCACTAACTCCAACTAGTGTACACTTCCAAGAACTCTGTTCAATGAACACCTGTGACACAGAGCCTCCCCCTCCTTACCCGCTGTTTGTCCCCCTACAACGAGCGAACTGTTGAAGGGATTTCTTTCCTCCCACCCTCGAGCCTTACAACTCTCACACGTGAATGCACAATCTTTACCTGGTCATGTTCATGAATTCCAGGATATCTTTGCTACTCTTAACTTTCATGCTATTTTAGTTTCAGAAACATGGCTTGTACCCTCCCTTCCTAATTCACTTGTCCATTTGGACAATTATAATCTTATTAGAAACGATCGTGAACAGAAGAGAGGTGGGGAGTGGCAATGTATGTTCGAAGTGATGTAAACTACAATGTACTTTCTTTATCTCCTGGCCCCTACAGTGCCTCCACAGAGTTTCTTATTTTAGAGATAGTTATACAAACACAAAAAATTTTGCTGGCTGTAGTTTATAAACCACCTAAAGTTGGTGATATGACAGCATTTTAAACTGAAATAATGATTCATATTGTTAATTATGACCACTTAGTGATCACGGGAGATTTCAACACGGATCTATTCTCACACTCGCCTGATAAATATAAACTTGTTGACATGTTGAATTCGTGTAATTTAACTATATGTACACTTGACGCAACACATCATACATCTAGCTCACATACTTGGCTCAACATTATTGCGACCTCTAATCCAGACAAAGTACTGAATCATGGACAGATAGCTGCACCTGGCCTCTCACATCATGATTTAATATTTATATCTTATTCTCTCAACATTCCTAAATTTCAACCCAGAATAATTAAAGATAGAAACCTAAAAAATTTGGACGAGGATTCTCTAATTAAAGATGCCTCATCCATTTCTTGGCAAAATGTACTAGCTCTTAATAATGTTGATGAAAAAGTGAATTGTTTGAATGAAATGATACTCGAACTGTTCGACAGACAGGCTCCTATTAAAACAAAACGGGTTACTAGACCACCTGCCCCTTGGTTGACTCAGAATATACGGGTACTAATGTCCCACCGAGACGCTGCCTTTAGACTGTTTAAACATTCAAGTAAAAATAACCCTGACATGACATCTGAATTATTTGAGAAATATAGATTACTTAGAAATAGATGCACACAGGACGTCCGCAAAGCTAAACTTCTGTATACACATAACTTATTATCCCATAGCTCCTCGCCTAGAGGTTTATGGAAAGACCTTAGACAATTAGGTGTTGGATACAAACGTATTAGTAACAATGAAATCCCCATATTGCCTGATGATCTTAATTCTCATTTTGTGAATATTCCTTGTTTAATTGATCATGTTCAAAAAAATAGGACTCTAACTAACTTAGCGTCTCAGTTCATAATAAATTAATTTTCATGCAATATCGCTAGCAGATGTTGTACAGTCAATTAAGCGAATCAAAACAAATGCACAAGGATATGACCAAATTCCAATTACATTTATAAAAAAAATACTATTTTATGTTCTAAACCCTATAAGAGATATTTTTAATCATTCTCTAAAGTAGGAATTTTTCCATCTTTGTGGAAATCTGCAATAGTGAGGCCTATCCCTAAAACTCCCTACCAACCTCTTCAGTAACAGATTATAGACCTATAAGCATACTTCAAGCGCTATCGAAAGCCTTTGAATATATTTTACACAAACAAATCTATAGCTTCATAAATCATCACAAGCTGCTAGACAAATACCAATCTGGGTTTCGACCACATCACAGCACTACCACAGCACTCATAAATGTAACTGATGATATAAGATTAGCCATGGATAGAAGACAGTTGACGCTGTTGGCACTCTTAGACTTTAGCAAAGCTTTTGACACCATTAACCACGATATTCTTCTTGCTAAATTACAAACCAACTTTCATTTTTCAGTAAGTTCAGCTCAATGGATGCAGTATACCTAACTGACCGCCAACAATGTGTCATGATAGTTGACACTCGGTCAACATGGCGTTCAGTGACCTATGGAGTGCCACAAGGTTCGGTCCTTGGTCCTCTCCTTTTCTCAATATTTATAAATGATCTCCCAAGTTGCTTGCAACATTCTCAACATCATCTATATGCCGATGATTTCCAACTTTATTTATCATCCTCTCTTTCTCATATCGATAGTGCCGTGGATAATATGAATGCTGACTTAAGTGCAACACATAATTGGTCACTACAAAATGGTCTTAATGTAAATCCTAAAAAATCTCAATCTATTGTCTTAGGGTCAAAAAAATTACTATCCACACTGAGTTTCACATCTGCACAGCAAATAAATTTAAATAACAGCCCAATTCCATTTGTGCCGGTTGTTAATAACCTTGGTTTACATATAAATGAAATCCTAACCTGGAATAATCATGTGAAACAAATATGTAAAAAAGTGTTCTTTGCCTTACACTCACTAAAGCGCCTGAAAAAATTTATACCAATGAATATTAAATCCACTCTTATCCAATCCCTTATCCTCCCGCTTTTCGACTATTGTGATGTAGTTTATAATGACCTGACAGCTGACCTTGTGGAAAGACTACAAAGACTCCAGAACACATGTGTTAGATTTATATTCGACCTCCGGTCACGTGATCATATTTCCCCATACTATAAGAGACTAGCTTGGCTAAGACTTAAAGAAAGACGAACTCTACACTCGATGACCATCATAAAGAAACTATTGACTACCAACTCCCCACAATACCTTTCTTCACGTATTCGCTTACTCAACCCTAATAATAATTTCAACACTCGATCACAAGAAAACTCAGTTTTATTCATTCCTCTTCATAATTCCAATCATTACTCAAATTCTTTCACTGTTTCAGTTTCTCGTTCATGGAATACCCTAACCAACGATGTAAAGAAATTATAATTGAATGGTTTCAAGCAAAAAGTCGCAAATAAGTTGTGTGTGGAAGCTCATTCTTGAGATTGAGAGGGGTGAGATGTAATCACACATTGTGTGTGTGTGCGTGTGTGCCGCTCGCGAGCGTGGTACGTAAGCCTTGTGTATTTTAGCTCTAGTTTTTTTCCCCTTTTTTAAAAAAAATACTTTTTGTGTGTTTTTTATATACATATTATTTTGTTAAACTTCAGTTTAATTGTATTGGTTAAGTGTAAGAAAAGGCAGTAGCCTTAACTTCGCCATTAAAGTCGATTATTATTATTATTATTATTATTATTATTGGTAATGTGTATCATCCCCAGCCTATATAAAATGGGTTTGATAAAATGGAATATTGAAAATGCATACTACTAGCCCAATAAGGAACTAGAAATATTGTGGTGTAGCCTACATGTCTAGTTTAGGAATAATTATTTGAGGTTATATATTATATTTTTAAGCTATGGAAATTTTTCCACTAAATTCTATAGAGCATTTTTAGTCTACCAAACGACACTCACATCTTCAATGACAAATGTCCATTCCTTGTCTTCCATTTCTTGAGTCCTAGGATCTTTGAACAATGTAACGCACACTTCTTTGTTTTCAGGGACAGCCCAAATTACAATGCCTCTCAGAGGATCCTTCATAGTGGGTTCCCAAGGAAGAGGTTCAGAGACAACTCTACGACTACGTCTGGTCCATACTATACTTAGCTTGTTAGGTTTCCTGTAGTAAAAAAAAAATGTAAGTGCCTGGGATTACAGTACGAAAACTTTTAATATAATACGAGTAAGCTTTGATAAAAGAGGTCTTTTTAATTTGGTCTATAAAATATTTAAAATAATAGCCAAATATTAAGGAATAAGCTAACCTACTTCAAATGACATGATAAAGTTATTATTATGTAGGCCTAGGTTGCCTACCTGAGTATGTTTACCGATTAAAAGTAGATCAGTATGACTTAGGCCTTTAGTACCAGTACCGTACCTAGAACAAATTTCTGTATCAATGAGAATTTCAAGAAAAAGAAAATCAAACTTACCACTTTGAGGTAGTTTCTAATGTAACCTGGTGATAAGAAACGGTGAACTGAAATTTCGCTGCATGTTTGTTTACCCGTTGGAGTCTTTTCCAAACTGAAGTCATTGTGCAAGAGTAAATCAACCTTGGTGCCCAATGATTAAATTAGTTAGTGCCTAAAACAATAAATATTGAGAAATCAAAATTAACTAGGTTATATCAATAAATCTTTTTTACACTATACAAAATACCTTAGTTGATCAAATAATACAAAAGTTAGGGCTAGTAATTACATTCTAACAATTTTAATTTTCTAAGCAAAGGAAATTAAATAAACAATATTAGAATCCTTATTGTTTATATACAGTGACTTGCCTTTTTGTTAGTCCATAGAAATACTTGCTTGAGATTGCAAGTGAATTTAAATTACGTCTTGAAGGTATTTATTTTTAACCATTTAATGAGGTTGCAAGAAAGTCATGAATCATGTTCAAAAATACACATGAAAGTTTATTATGTACGTCAACAAAACCAGTCACAAAAAAATGTCAAGAAAATTATTTAACTAAACAAAGAATGATGAAAAAGGGGGGGGTCTTTATTTTTTAAACCAATATAAATAAATAAAACTAATAAAATCGCTTGCAAAAAAGAAGAAGTGTGTATTTAAGTTCACACAGTAAAATGTAATATTTATATTTTATGCTGTATAAATATAGTATTTACAATAATACAAACCCATGGAAAATAGAATTTACTTGAATGTCAAATGAACTATACTTGGCCTTGGTTGTTTCATATCTTCTTTTTTTTTTATGAATTTCCGGATATTAATCTTAACTTGAAATAAGTCAAACTTCCTTCCACTCCTTTTATCAGCATCAACATCCTGAAATACTTACAACCAGAACTTGTTTTATATGTAATTTTATCAGAAAAGGTTTTGTTACTGTTGAGATGCATCTAACAGTCAATCACAATTAAGTTTTAGATTTGTTGTTAAGCACGTGAATAACTCTATTATGAGCATATATATTAATACTGCAGATAGGTACAATAAAGATGCATATGGAAATAAAAGGAGAAAGAAAAAATAGCTTTTAATAGAAAATAATGTAAATGTTTTATTGAAGTATAATATTGTAACTTAAATTCATAGTAATATTGCGTAATTTCCTATAGGATCTGTGTGTTTGTGTAAACTGATAGTGAAGTAAGCTTGTAAGTCTAGGTCCCTATTTATGCATAGCTCATAACTAATAGCAAATAGTGCATATCACATAGTGTACAAGAGATTTAAACACATAATTTCAACGATGACGTTCATACATAATACATAGTGAGCAATGTACAACGAATAAGTTACTCGATCCTAACTTTTTATTCAATGAAATTAGAATAAGCTCTTGCCAATTAAACGCCTGTTCAAACAGCAAACGAAAATTAGCTTCCGTGTTTATATTTGAAATGCCTTGTTTGTTTCTACAAATTTTCTTTGTTTTAAGATCAATGATTACGATTAGAGAGAGGATTGAAAGCAAAGTAGAAATATTACATTTTCAATTTGTTACAGAGAAATAGGTCTATCACGTGGTGAAAGGTGTGTGTGTCACATCTCTCTGTATTATTTGTGTATATATACATACTACATATATATACATATATATACATATATATATATCGGGGTGCTACCTCTGTTTTATGTAACTATATATCTTGGGTAGGATCTGAGTGTTTTGCCAGCACACATAATTGGAGAGGGACTGGTATTTAGAAGTGACCTTACTTTACCCTTCTTCTGAACCAAAAATATGTTGTACAACCAGGCATTCACCTCTGAGCCGAACCCGCTACCTGTTACCAGAGTTATCATTATTTTCCCAATTATTCAGGATCGTTCAGGTGTTATGCATAGGTAGAATTACAACAATAGTTGGAAATAAGGTAAAATTTAAAATATATATTATATAATCTTTCAATAATTTTTTTACTGGTAAGTTTCTAGGCGACGTCATGCAGATCAAAAAATATAATACTTAACATTTAATAGCATTTAGATAAAATATATAATTTTGACACCTTAACCAAAGAATAAATTAAACCTTATCTGGCCAAAATAATCTAGTCTAGACAAAATACAAATTCTTAAAAGTATTCTTGGATGAACTTTAATATTAAAGCACTTCACTTTTGAGTTGATAAAATAACGATAACGATAAAAAAAATTATAAGGTAAAACTTTGACGTATTCAATTTGGCTTAAGGCATTTTTTAATATTGAAGGATATCTTTGAAATGGTTGCAATGAGATGTGAACCCACACCCAGTCAAAAGGTACTATCAAGGTCATGGTCACCTCTATATTAATTAAACACTTAGAGAAAAAAAAATAGTTTCCAGAAGAAAATAATGTGTTTGAAGTCGTAAATATATTAGTTGAATATTGCTTAGCCTAAAATAGTGAGTGATTGAAAATTAAGTAGCGTGGATATGACGGTTCTGATGTATGATGTAGTTCGATAGAAAAAAATACATATGTAGGACGTTAAGTGGTTTGTATTCACTTGTGTTAAGTCTCGTAGGTCGTCGGGTGTATAGTGATATAAAGTGTAGAAATGCTCATATTTTGATAGAACTATCCTCAAATCCTCTCATTGTCATCATAGTAGTAGTTGTAGTTGTCAATATAAAGTAATTTTAGGCACGAGTAATGGAATTTAGATGGTTGAAAAACTTATAAAAACTCTGGATACGTCGATTCTTGATTAAATCCTAGGTACCAACCCTCTTATTGTCTCTTGCCACCAGCCCGGCATCCTTTGCGGGCCTCCAGCTCTGATCTGCATTTAGCAAAAGAGAATAATTTATGAGAAAAATGGTAGAATTTGAAAGCATAGGAAACTTGGAACGAACATAAAATATAAAGAAAGTTCAATGTAAAATGTCTAGGTAAAAACGTGAAGGCGTTGTTTAAAGTCTCTTCTTAATGTCATCCAATAGTACAAAATTCTGACAGTTATTTTATTGACATGAAACAACTGATAATAGAATTCCCTGTTTTAAAATAAACTTTCACTCGTCCCTTTTAGTCTCCTATGTCACTTTCTGAATTAATCTCAAACCCCTCTGTGCACCCCAACAACCAAGCTTAGTTTCCATTAGTCCCACTAGAGGATGAATCAGTCACGTCATATTTCTCAGTGCGCACTACCTAGGGATGGGAAAAACTGCTACTTTAGTGGAGCAGGAGAAATCTGTTACTGCTCTACCACTGTACCTGTTCCTTTATGTCACAGTGACAGTATTTGTACCTACTTCCCACAGTGACAGTATTTGTACCTACTCCCAGCCTAGTTTTTTTTAGCATCACGTCTATTGCCCGTTCAGATTTTACGCATTTATGCCAATTACGCCAATGTGTTAGAAATTAAGATGGTTGATTCTAGAGGAAGTGCACCCACATTTGTTTGGAATGAGAGTTCAAAACTTTTAGGAAAAATCACCCTCAGTGCACCCAACTGGAATCGAACCTCAATCTCCTTGTCATCGGCAGTCCATTCTAATGCGAGAGTGAATCCAGAGACCAGAGGCTGGCAACCTTTTTGATATTATGAGATTTATAGATTTTATAAAAAATGTTTGGCTAATTTGAAAAAAATTAAAGCAAAAAAAGTTCAATTTTACATGTCCCAATTAGTAATTAGCTATTAAGTCCATTTTTTGAACAAATTGTTTGTTTGCTAAATATTAGTCAGTCATCAGATTGCTGACCCTTTTCTTAAATCATTTGATCACCAAGTGGGTCCCTTCACTGTCACTCATCAACGTAACAATTTATTGTGAGAATACATCACATACTGTGCTTGTCTTGTGGAAATAATGTTATGTACTACAAAAGCTTTCCCTTCAAAACTCATTTGTGACCTCCCAAACCAACTATAAGCTAGGCTTATATAATATATAAAGTAAGGTTGCACCGGACCTGAGCTCAGCGCTCTGACAAGAACACAAATCATCCAATTCCTTTCTACTGTACGACTGCTCCAAAATCTCCGGACCATAAAGGAACAAGGTTGCCCCGGACCTGTTACAGCGCTGTCTGTGTCAGAGACAAAGAGCAAGATTACTTTGGACCTGTTCCAGTGCTGTCTGTGACAGAGAGATGAGGAACCAGTTTACTCCAGACCTGTTACAGCATGTATTTGATCCGTGGACCAGTGACAAAAAAGAACAGCTCCTTTCATCTGTCAGGAACAGGTTGTGAATATGACGTCAGAGGAGCGGTTGCAAAGGAGCAGGTTGTGATTCACCAACCCATCCCTATCACTACCTCGCCTGGCAGCATGGTCACATACATGTTCTTTAACCCAGCGCATGGGACACCAGAGGGTGAGAGCTGTCTCTGAGTCCACATGAGTAAAACTTAACAGACAATTCCCCGTGGTGGGGTGGGCAATGGCATCGAAAATGTGGTAGCTTAACGGTTGTAGTAAGTTTGGTGGCGGTTGATTTCTGTAAGGACTCGGTGGCGTGGGGTATATCACGTCCCTCTGCACAGGGCTACGTGACTGGTCTCGGGTAGCAGTGGTATCAGGATCAACATGAGACACAGAGCAAATTAGGCTCGAGATGGTTCAAGATCGAACAGCCACGGGCGTGACCGCGTGGAGTGGTAAATCGTCCATGGTGCCTAGGTTTAGATAGGAAAGGCGAAAATGGCCACACTATCTTTTCCCTGAAAACCCCTTTTGTCAGGAAAACAAAACCAACGATGGCTCTTTCTGGGGTAAACAATTCCATAGATGAACTAGTCCTCCTTTTGGATCTCCGGATGGTGACTACATCAGGAGAAGCGATCAACAAAGAATCATCAAATAAAACTTTTCCTTCTAGCATAGGGACATGCAATGCAAGGAAGAAAAAAAGTGCTGGGAAACTGAATATTTGAAAATGGAAAGGTGTAGTGTGAACATTGTGGCTTTAAGTGAAATTCGGTGGAAAGATAATGTGAGATAGTTTCTAAGAAAATGGTGTGAGAAGAGAACCGATTTGGATGTGATTCTTTGGCGTGAAGCAAACCAGTACGGACACATCCTTAGGAGGAACTGTCTTCTTCACGTCATAGAAGGAAAGGTTGAGGGAGAGAGGAACTTAGGAACATGCAGTCCACCAGGGGAACCACAGCCGTGCACTTCACCAGTGTCTTATTTGAGAGGTTGTGTTTTAGCTGCGGGCCTGCCTGTGTATAATGTTTATTATTTTTAAAGGGTTATTACAATTGTGGCCATACAATCTAACGCCAATATCATACAATGTGGTTTTCCGGTATTCGGGAAGTTTGGTTTCGAATCCTGGTCAGATATAGTTACGTAATTTTCTCTTACATTGATTACCACAATCCCTTTAAGCAAATTTGGGTTCATTTCCTTTAAATTCTACCTTTATCATCCATTGCCCATATGCACAATTTATATGAACTTTTCTAACCCAAATAGGCACTGGAATTTATAAAAAACTTCATAATGATGGCTGAGAGGAGAGGGAAGCATTTGCATTCATTCATGATAGAACCCTGTTAGTGTGTGTGTGTTTACATAGTTTGGGGTCACTAACTGGGCTTCATTTTGTATAAGTTGTTTGAATTTTGACTGTAGTGTTTTAATTCATTGTTTCTTTTATTCATAAAGGTTTCGTAAATGTTGGATTGAATTCATATCACATTACACACCATAAGCTCAAGATGGACTGGAATAATTGTCTTTCTTTCAGTTTGTCCTGTATGCCAAAAGTCCAATCATAGTATGCTAAAGTTCACTGTCATTCAATAATTTTAATTTATTTGAGCAAGTTAACCTTCATGAGTTTTTATATTACGAAATAATAATTATTTATATATGTTTTATTAAGTGTAAATTGTTACTATTTATTCAGTTTTATCAAAAAAATATAATTATATACACCAGCTGTCTAAGCAAAGTATAGGATTTGTGTATATTTATGCATAGATAAATATGTTAAAAAATAAAATTGCCCTTTAATAATTGCAATGTTTTACACTGGAACAGGTTCTGGAAGTCCGCTAAATAATCAATTACCAAACATGAACCACAAAAGCGTCCGCCATTTTTCTTACTGCCTTTCATCCCATACTGCCAACCTCTCAAACATTATCATACAATGCAATAATAAATTTCCATTTGCAAACATTATTTTTGTCATACTCTACAAATGACATATTCTAAAAAAAAAAATTGGTGCCCTTTTTCATGGTAAAGAAATTATTTTATCAAATTATGTTATATTTAACACTATTTGATATGCAATATAGTCTCCAAAAAATGAAAGGAAGAATTAATTTTTTCTTTCTTGAACTGTTTAAACGTTATTAAAATTTATTTAAGAATTATAAAATTTCGTTGCAACCTTACTAAAGAATAAAAAAATATTTTTTTTCAAATAAAATTAAAAAAATATCTAAATGTTAGTTTCAGAATTACTGCAACAACATCAAAGATTTTATAAATCATACATGTTAGTTTTACCTTATCCCTTATCTATGCTTCTCCGCTTGAGATGATAATTAATATTAAACCAAAGCTATAAATTGTATTGTCAGATTTACAAACTAGTTGAGATTTCCAAGCAATAACAACATGACATTCTATTAAGTAGATATATTTTGTAATGAGGATGGAAAATCTATTATTAAAGTTTGGTTGAGGCATCATAAACAGATTAGGCCCATCTTTTTTTTAATGGTTTTGTCAACTTGTTTATCCATATGTTTTACTGTAATAGGATATATATATGATAAAAGGTTGAGTTATAGAATAAAAGTATTCGGATTTGTGTAGAGGGAGTGTGGGAAAACCTTTAGTAAAATAAAACCAATTCCAACCTCCCCACCATTGGAAACTTAAACCAAAGAGACTAATGTATTTGTCAATGTTGCCCCAATAGGCGGGTCAACATACTACTAACACCCCAAATATGTTGTAGCTCAACTAACATCCATCTACTTAACACCTACAAACCATCTTAATATCGGAATTATCAATTTGTTGGTTAATAATAATGCATTTTGATAGTGTTATGTTTCAAAGAAAATATGCTTTTAACATTCAGTGTAAGCTACTATCCTCTCTCTTCACCTACATTAAGTTATAAACCTATTTAAAGTTTAGATTATGTGAAAAAAACATTAAACATTTTAAGATTATTATATTGGGCTAATGAGGTGGAAAGTTTAAATCAGGCAACACAAAACACCTAATAAATTACAAAATCTAGCAAACATAACCTCATAATGCAAACTAAAGGACAAGCAAAATGTCTGCGCAACTTAGTGTCACTATACTAGGAAAATATTTGGGTTTGCAAGGACTTTGCTTTCACATAGTGGTCGGCCATAATAACTTTTAACGCAAAGTTTATTGTCTCTCTGCTTACGGTCACAAATCCATTTTGCATCGTCATAATAGCCCTGGTGTCATAGCTTCCTATGCCTTATAGGACAGGCACAACATCCGATGCCCAATCGTTAATTTATCAATGTGAAAGGGTAAGCCCACACTCCATCAAGGATACATTTTTCGGCCATGCCGAGAATTGAACCCGGACTTTAGCTCAATAGGCAGACATACTATCAACTGAGCTATGGAGTTGGATTGTTTATTAACTTAAAAATTATGTATACAATGGAAACTTAATATCAATAAAGATCTTTTTTTAAAACAAATTTATTTCAAACTAAATACAATACATCCATATCTCAACAATATATGCACAGAAAACAAAAAGGAACACGTAATAAAAAACATTAAATAACTTGACTACATGTACAATCTATAACTTTTTGAAACTTACATAGGTTGAAATTTAAAAACAGCAACAGCTCTTCCCTTTCATGAAAAATCTACTTCTCTAAATGGCAATCATTGTTTCATTATATGTACAACACATTCAATAAAAGTAGTATTAATATTGTAGCCTTTGAAGAGTTTGGTTTTTACAATTCAATTTAAGTGAAAAACCAAGTTCTCTAAGCTTTTAGGAACAAGGCCTACTTAATAAAACCAGAAATCAAACTTATGAATCAATAATGACAGGCAAAAGTATTCAGTAGTATTTTTATAACAAAGAAATCTTCATTAAACAAGCAATATTTTTTAAAACTAAAACAATTGGGAGTGTTAATTATTAGATAACTTGGGAACGTTAATTAAGCCCCATCTAAAGAAACTGTATCCGTAAGAACTCAATGCTAATATATCAGATTGTCTATAAACAGAGTCCTGATCTATATCCTTATTATGGTCTAGTTTATATGGATTACCAATCATAGTTATATCTAAACAATTTCTACTCCAGTATCACCTAGGTAAGTGTGCTGGCTATCCCTCCTAATTTAAACCATGATTTAGCCTAGTGCTCTATTCCACATAACCTCAATCACAATTAAGTAAATGTATCTACACATCGAAATAAAATAACCAATGGCAGTGAAAGGATCCGTTGCTAATTATAAGTTTGATAGTTCAAATCTTGTTATAAGTATATATGTATTGTGATTGTACTTAACCTACATTTCAAATAATATCCTGGATTTTGTGTCTTAAAAAGTTGTTTTAGATTATTTTATTGGTCATTTGATTGCATGGCAGTTGCTCCTTGCATTGGATGATTTTTTTCAGAAGGGTTTAATGGATGAAGTTTCTGACTATCTCATTAGTTGGCATAGTCACGTGATTAAGGATATAGACAATGTATACACAAATATAATTTATAAGGACTACAATCTATTAAACTACAATTTTCATAGGAAGGACCCTCCTTATCTGGCAGCTAGAAAAGTTTTTTTTAGTACTGCATATTACTACACATTCAGATTATACGTTTATGTATTAATTACATTAATAGTTTAAGGGATGAGGAAGGCTATATTTAGAGGAAGTATTCTCAAATTTGCATGGAGGAAGAGTGGAAAGCCTATAAAATAATAACAATAATAATAATAATATAGCCAAGTATTATGATTGTCAACCGCAAAAAAGATGTGTTTCTATTTTCTAAGGTTATTTTCTACCAAAATTCTAAAGTACTGATCGACTGAACAATCACAATATACTGCCTTGCTAATGATGGAGAGGTCGAGGTTTGAATCTCGGCTGAGTGTTCTAAAGGTTCTCATCCTTCCTTCAGAGTAAAGTGGTTGCCCTTATTCTAAACTTGTCTCTTTATACCTAATCATTAATAAGCCATGTTTTGAACATAATAATTAACAAGAGGGTCTGTCAAACTTCTCAAATTCTTAAGGATATTTGAGATAAATCACACTCGTGATGAAAATAAACAAAACTAGAGTCAACATTTGTTTTAAGGCTCTTTCCTTTATTAATACTAACTAGCTAAGTATCTGGCTTGCCCAGAATAAATGTTTATAGTTTAGTGACTATATGAAAGGTAACTTTAAAGTTGATGCCTTTAAGCCCTGTGTTGCCAGGAGCTTGAAACAGTTTTAATTAATTAAAATAAATCTAATCCAAATTTTAAAATTACAGCTTCAAGGTGAAAACATTCGTGCAAAAGCTAAGATATAAAATTTCAGACTTCCATTTGTGGTAGATATTATGCAATGCTCATGACAGATAAACTCTTCATTTTATTAGTAGAGATTGGTGGTTTAGTCTAATATAATTATTGGACAAACTTAAGGATCAATCCCCAGATCATTAATTTACCACTTAACTGAATGTATGAATCCATTATAACAATTTTTTTGATCATTTTTAAATTTTCCATAGCAAGTTAAGAATT
This sequence comes from Timema cristinae, assembly GCA_039000515.1. Classification (NCBI taxonomy): domain Eukaryota; kingdom Metazoa; phylum Arthropoda; class Insecta; order Phasmatodea; family Timematidae; genus Timema; species Timema cristinae. The sequence goes on from JBCFYV010011172.1 coordinate 41,477,705, forward strand.
AATGTAGTTAAGTAGACCTCTTAAGTTTACCATGTATGCTAAGATTCTGATTCAGGACTCGAAGGTAAAATGCATATTCAAGATTAAACCCATTCCTAATTTAAAATACTTAAGAAAAGTTACAACAACTAATCTATAAATCAATAGTAAAGCTATAATGATTCTCAAAGTATAAAGATGATTCAAAGCTTTCTAATATCTACATGTAAAAAGCTTGATTAACTAATTTATATTAAAAGTGTGAGAAAAAAAATCTCTATATATTAGAGTCTTTGGCATGCACAACAAACTATAAATTACAATACATTATCGATACTCAGCACAATCTCAATTTATAATGCATGGTTTGAATTTACATTTTTGATTAGGTTACAAACATTATTATGACTAAAATTACACCTTAAAAGTTTTTAATAACTAATATTTTCACACATTCTTAACACAAAGAACTATATATTTCTTTTTACAATGTAAAAACTTGTTGAAAAAAAAAAAAAAAAAAAGGGCTTTTGCCCAAACATATTTTTGAACTCTCTCAAGGGTTATTTGGCAAAGGCTTAGTTATACTAAAGTTTTTAAGCTTTTTTTATCGATGATTATTTAACCATATAGTTTTTTGTTAGATGTTTCTTAATATCTAAGTTAATTAATATTTTATCTAACTTTAAAAAAAGTCCATGTGTGACTAATTTAATTTTGCAAGCAGAACTTATCACAATGCTGATTATTGTTTTATATTCAGAAGAATTAATTCATGTGAGATTTGGCCATTATGTGATTTTGTGATAAGTGGGTCAAAGCGAGTATGACAGAATTAGAACATTTTGCCAGCCAGTAATAAGAGGCCATTTAGAATCAAACTTGATGTTTAATGCATTAAACTTGTGAAAAGCAATAAAGTATTTTTTGTTCAATAGTTGGTAGTTGTGTCTGCATTGTATTTTGTAGTGATGATCTGTGATCATATTACTGTCAGTTCAGAAGTCATCATGGATACTTGTTCTGTTATGTGGTTGGCAACTCAATAAATATTTCTTTGATCACTGCACCCTAGTTTCACAAACAAAACTTTTTACACTGGAGAGTTATACAGTGTTGCAATCTGTTGAGTACTTATATTGCACTTCATTAATTATCTCTTTAATTTAAATTATATTAATTGACAATTATTTATAATTTAAATTGCTCGATAATGTAATTTTTTTATTTGTAAAAATATTTTTTATCTATAGTTTTTTATATTAAAGATAACTAGTAACATATAAAATGTGTTTGAATTTTTAATTATGGCAGACATGACTTACTAAACTAAAAAAAAAAAAGATAAGGCCAACAGTCAATATATTAGGAATTAAATATAATTAAATACCTTCGTTTAAAAATGCATGAAGACATTATTAAAAAATATGGCCTTTACTACTTTTTAAAAACACATTCTTTCTATTTTTAAATATTCAGCTTGGTGCAACTAATAATAAGTGAAATTATATTAGTTTGTTGAGAAGTTATCACAATTTTTTATATAAATAAGTGAAGAACAACAATCACTAAACAAAATAATGTGTTTAACTCAATTAACAACACATTTCTTAAACACAATATAGATTTTAATTAATAGCCCTGAACTTAAGACAGCATTCAGTTTTCAAGGAAATTTTGAGAGAAAAACTATGTTCTTCTTTATTCCTACACTGGGGGATTGGAGGGGAATTTATTTAAAATTTACCTTCAACAACCTGTCAACGTTTATTAAACAGTCTAAGTCAGTGATTACCAGTTATGGTACTTAAGAAAAAATCAATAAAAAAAATCTTAATTTATATAAATCAGAAAAGAATATAAAACTATTCTAATACCCCTGATAGACAGACATAGAAATGGACAATAAGTTGTTAGGACTAAGATGTCAATTATTATTTAAGATTAAAATGATTAATTCGTGACACAACTCTGTTGCAATTCAAAATTTTGTGTGTAAGGAGGACCACTTGTAAACCCCTTTTAACCTGAAATACTAAAGGTTCAGTACTCAGTCAAGGTAAGAGTGCTTGCTTCCAGAAAAATAAATTTACAACAATTCAAACCAATAAGATAATTCTTGAAAACTATTACAATGAAAAATTACAAGTGTAGTTTTTTAGATATATATAAAAAGAATAAATTTACATCACCTATACACTTTTTGTCCTAAGCCCTTACATATATATAGGTAATTTTAGCCTATATTGGAGACTGGCCTTCTCATACATGATCAAATTATGACAAATAATCACTTAAATTCACCAACTATGATCAAACATGAATTATTTCGATGCCATATCTTCTAAAGAAGTATGTTAGATCTCACGACTAGCATCTTAGTGATTTTTGGTCACATCAAGAATCTTGATTTGATTTTAATTAATTAATAAATGAAATAATAATTTTGATTCAAACCAATTAGATTAGAGGGAGAATAATATAGCTTAAGTTTTTTTCAATTCAATTTACTCTTTAATCTTTTACATAATAATGTGGGATATATCTTTTATCCTTATCTCAATATCACCAGATCGCATAAACTATCAACATCACAATAATTATCTCCTAATTGTAAATTAATAAAATAGATTACTTTTACTCAGATTTAATATCTTAAGAATATCTACAACATTTATTTTAAAAATTAAACTACAAACAAAAATTCATTCAAAGCAACAAATAGACATTAAAGCTTAGAACATGTTCCAACTTCAGCTTTAGAATTGCCAAAAGATTTAAGAGAAGAATGTACTATTATTCAGTATCTAATAACACTATTAAGAGAGAATATCACATTCAGTTAAATGGGTAGGATAGATGCACAATTAAGTGTTAACCAGATATTGCACCACCAAAGTATTGTTTTCTGCATTATTCACTATATAAAATGGGCATTGATTTAACTTGATGTGTTTTCTTTATTTTTATGTTTACTTTTATATGGTGACATATTTTCATTCATCTTGGTTCTGTTGTTTTTTTAATGCAGCACTAAGGAACCCACAATATAAATTAGTACCAAGTCCGAGCTCTTATTACCCATCCACAAGTTACCCTTTTATCTTTGGGTTGATAAACACTCTTAATTAATACAAACCAGTTTTAATGTTTAATTTATGATGGAAGCACTTATTCGAATTAACTCATATAAAGTTCTTAAATTGGCTGCCAAACCACACAATTAAAATATGTTTAATTATTAGCTCCTATTACAAAATGCAACAAAATTGAGAGAAAAAATAATTAACAGACATACTTCCGAAAATGATTCATGCTCTACTTAAAATAATGTTTTTCTGCATAAATATTCCCAATTATAGATGAATGTATTTAAATTTTGAAGATTCTATGATATAAATGATTATAAATTAAAACCAAGGTGAACATGACACTGCAATGAAATACACTTAAAGATATTTATACCCATCGATAACCTACTTACAAATTGTAGTTACAATTATACAGCAATTACATACAGGCATACCTAATCACACCATTTCCTTACAGAGTAGGCAAGAAACTCTCTGTATATAACTCAAAAAACCAATTCCCTGTACTTAATCCATCCTCACTAGCTTTCACCCCACTTCCTATCCTTGCATACACCCTTTGCTTCAATAAGATCCATACACTGAGTCAAACATACTCTTTTATTCTTAAACCTCCTTAATGTTTCTCTTTTTCACACATTCTCTACATTTGGCCACATATTATATGGCCTACCCTTTCCTTTTGATCCACACACTCTAGCTTCATATATTTGCTTCATCCCTCAATCCACACTCCTTATCTCACCATGCCCAAACCAACATAAAGACGCTTCTTTCACATTGACCTTTGGATTTCCTCTCAAACCACACTCCTTGAGCACCCATTCATTACTGACTTTGTCATATTACACTTAATTTAGGAAAAAAAAGTAAAATTATATTTTGTAAGCATTTTTTTTTTTTGGGTGAGTGATATTCCTTCTGGTTTATCATGTATTATTTTTGTAGTTTGAACATGTTTATCACTTATAAAGAGAATAAGAAACAAGAGAATAGTACAATATCACAAATAAACAGAACACATTCTCTGAGTCTCAATGCATAGCTTTGAACACAATATTACGACACATATCAACAATATCAAAATGTGTGAATGAGTTCTTTACAAATATTACTGGCTTTATAAAATATATATTGTTTCTAAGGACTAGGAAGAGAAGGCCATGACTTATCAGAAAAATGAAATTTGTTTAGTGTCAATATCTGCTTATTACTACTAATACGACTATATATATTAATATGCATAGAAAAAACCAGTTTAAGTAGATTGTTGGGAAAATCAACAATGCAATCAAAATGTGAATGATTCAAGTGTTCATCAAGCTGCCAATTTTCTAAAATAATAATAATGGCTCGATTTATTTAAAAAATAAAAATGTGTAATTTTTACCTTAAGAACTCATATTGAATATTTATATGTTATGGACAGAATGATTAACCAGGTCACTATGAAAAATGACCTGGCATTAGTGACCAAAGCAGTCGAGCAAAGTGATAAATGTTTGTTAATTGACTAATTTATCACTAAGACCACTCTCTTTGAGCTATGTGAAAGGCAGTGAAGTACTATGCCAATGGCATCGTGGGAACAAGGAACATCTAATCAAGTGCCAACCAATCGGCACCCGTGCGTCCACCTGCAGCTATTAAACAGGTTTCTACCTGTACTAGGTCGACGACAGTATTCAGTAGAGCCTTCGGTTTGTTGTGATTAGCTTATAGTAAGTTTACTTATGTGTGGTGGTGACCTGATGGTCTAGGGGTAAGGTGTCAGACTTCTGTGCTGGGGGGTCCGAGGTTCAATCCTCGGTTCCGGCACAAATTTATATGATTGCCAAATCCTTCCTTCACCTCTGACAAGACATGTATTAATCACAACTTGTGAATTTGTGGAATGCCAGGCCTCCATCGTGGTTTTGATCCCACGATAAACTGTAGATCCTCCATTTCATCTCATAATTACCCTCCATTACACATTAGCCTAAGTGCGTATAACCCGAATGAGTAATAAGATGTGGTGCTAATTAATAATAATAATACTTTTGTGATAATAGTATTAACTTTTTTTAAAAGTGATGGAGGATCCGAAATGTGATATACAAAATATTTTTGATAATCAATTAAATGAGTTATTAACAGCTAAAAAAGGAGAACAAAAGTGTGTATTTGAATATGATCGAGAAAGTTAGGCAGTCAAAAGTGAGATATATACCAAAGTTACCCAAATAATATCAGCATTTGTGCCAGTGTGACGTTTCTAAAAGAGATGTAGAAAAGCTGGTTGTTCCTATGAAGGAAGGTAATTCTTTTATATTAAATAATATGTACACAGAATAAATATTCAAAATACTTCACGAAACTTGCATTATGATCGGTCTTGGTGGAAAAAATCACATGCTAAAGGAGGTAAAGAACAAATACAAAAATATTATAAAGGAAATGATTGTGATTAACTTGAATCTCTGTGAAATTTGTAAAAAAAAACCATGAGTAATCAAGCCGATGTTACATTACGAATCTTGGCGAGCGTTAATAGTCGCCTATTAACCCCCACGTTGTGTCGCCATTTGTTACACTTACGTTTCTTCAGCCCCTTGTTGGAATGCTATTAGTTACACTTTTCGCGTTCCTTCCCTCATTGGACGTCATTTATTACACTTCGTAATATTTTTGATTATAAATGCCCCACATTGTGTCGCTATTTGCTATATTACATAACAGAGTCATTCCGTAAATCTTTATTTCTATTACGCAACTATGTGCTTTACTTATAATGCCTCGTTCCTTATCATTAGACTTTAATAAATGATAATATATCACATAAAGTTTGATATCTGTTTATTCTTTATATTTAAATCATATTGTTATTAATATTTTTTAATGGAAACACGATCATGTCGAGGGCCTAACAATTATAATCACTGATCGCTTAAAGCACGTCCATTCAAGACCACGACCGATTGCACAGTGAAAGTACGGAGTTTCAAAAAGTCACATATATCTGAGTTCAATAGAAGCTTCTCGAAGGAATCTTCCTAACGGTAAATTACACACCTACAAACCCAGAAAGAAAAATACCGATTGCGTTTGGAAGCTTCTCGAAGAGGAAATACTTTAAAAAAACGTTAACATTTCTTAATTTAGCTCCAGTAGATGCTGCCATCTTACCACGAGGCGCGAACTAGTAAATAATTTAGAGGAAGACGTGATTTAAGCGCCACGTAATATACTATATAATTTAAATGAAATAAGACGTTTATAAAATTAGGACAATATTCTTGTCAATGCTTTCACATACTTTTCAGGGGCAAATCAATTACATTACACCGATTATCAGTAATGAAATAAACTCAAGATGTCAGGTTGACTTGATTGACATGCAGTCTCATGTTGTATATCAGGATCATCTCACTAAATTTGTACAGCTAAGAACTGTACATAGAAAAAGGTGCAGAAAAAAGTAGTGTATGTTCTTTTAAAAACATTTACAATATTTGGTGCACCAAGTATTTTGCAAAGTGATAATGGTAAGTAATTTGCTAACAATATTATTAAGAAACTTTGAAGTACATGAATGAACTGAAGATATTGCATGGCAAACCTAGGCACTCACAGAGCCAAGGCTCAGTCAAAAGGGCAAACCAGGATGTTGAAAACATTCTCAGCTCTTGGGTAAAGACTAACAACACTAATAAGTGATCGAGAAGATTTAAAGTTTGTACCATTCATGAAAAACCGATGATATCACACCAATATAAATTGTAGCCCTTACGAGGATATGTTTGGTTCGAAATTGAGGGTTAGTTTAAAATTATATTATTAAAGCCAATATTACAAGGGATTTTCAAAACAATGCCAGACTCGAATAATGGTGCAAATAAGGAACTTCAAAAGTAGTCTTTACAAGGTGGATGTAAATGTCAAAAAGAAAAAAAGATGTGTGATTCTTATCAAAGACTAGATTGTTCCAATAGATAAGTTTAAGTTTGATTGTAAAATAAATATAACTACAAGAATCAGAAAAAAAAAAAAAAAAATGTAATTGAAAGTAAGGAATGGTGTTTTTATTTTTAAATATTATATGAATCAAATATTTTATTTTGACAAATTGTTTCACAATTAAGTCTTTTTTTGTTGTTTTTATATAGGAAGGACCAATATTTGAGCTAATACTTAAGAAACGGATTTAATTAGAACTAAGTTTATCAGGTTAATATTTTGTAGCTACATACAAACCAGTATTGTTTTCTATGTTTTGACAATTTGAGGAAAATAAAATCAATTTGTTTTTTATTTTTAGGGTTTAAATTAGGGGGGATAACCAGTACCCTTACCTTGATGATATAGAACACTAAAAACACATTTTAAGGACATGCTTTCACTGTCACAGACAGCTTCATCAGGTCAAAAGAGTAGATTGATGCTCTTGGTTGAACTGCAAGATTGACTGTTTTTCAGTTATATCACTGTATAGATGGCAGCACTATAAATAAATAGATAGAAAAACTAGAACTTGTGTTATATACTTTATTATTATTGTGACATTTAGTGTAATAATAAGTGTGCTGGTAGGAAGAAGAGTAATTACCTAAGGTTGAGATTAGGGGCTTGTCTGGATTTGATGACTTATTGATAGGCCAGTTCCCATATCCTGAATGAGGATATTTTCCAGGTAAAGCTTAGCAGTGAAAATATGTTGAGGTCTGCCAAGAAGGACTTGAGTTGCTGAGTGGTGTTGGTCCAGATCATAAAGATTTCATCGATGTATCTGAACCAACAAAGGGGCTGTAGCGGTTGTCTACCCAGGAACATATGTTCCAGTCTCCCCATATACAAGTTTGCAAATGAGGGGGCCATGTGCGTTCCCATGGCAGTAGCTTTAATTTGTAGGTAGATTTTGACCAGTAATCTGAAGTAATTTATCTACAAAATGAAATTTTATAGGAATGCGATAGTGGGTCTGGTAGCAGAAGGACGTGTATCGAGATATTTCTCTATTACTGCAAGTCCGTGGATATGGGAGATATTGGTGTAGAGTGATGTAACATTAATCAATCTTAGTCTAAATTGGTCCTAATTTAAACCATGATTTAGTCTAGTGTCCTATTTCA
>JBCFYV010011172.1:41485986-41536611 GCA_039000515.1 Timema cristinae
GTATTTAATGGTTAGCGTTGATTATGGGTTTTGTGTTGTTTTCAGTCGCCGCTCGGAGGAAGGGTTTTGTTGCGATCCCATCCATTCACTTGGGTTTTGTGAGCAGGGCTTTTTATTCGAGATGATTGTCTGAGGGACTTTAGGTTGTTTTTTTGGGTGGTGAGTTGGGTGGAGAGGATGGCGGATAAAGCCATAACCGGTGACCGTAAAATCAGACGATATACAAGTAATTATTAACTGCCACTCTTAGAACTGGTAGGTTCTTAAAACTGTATCAACTAATCTGTGGAAATGGAATCTTCGCGTGAAACTAAGTAAATTATTATTATTATTATTATTATTATTATTATTATTATTATTATTATTATTATTAGCACCGCGTCTTACTACCCGTTCGGCTTATACGCACTTACGCTAATGTGTAATGGTAGGGTTATTCTGAGATGAAATGAAGGACCTACAGTTTAACGTGGAATCCGAACCACGGTGGAGGCCTGGCATTCCCCACATTCACAAGATGTCTTGTCAGAGGTGAAGGAAGGGTTTGGAAATCAGATAAATCTGTGCCGGGACCGAGGATTGAACCCCGGCCGCCAGCACAGAAGTTTGACACCTTACCCCTAGACCACCAGGTCACCACAACTAAGTAAAACTATCCATTGGTGAAGTATTACGTTTATCATGGGAATCGAGCATTCTGCTTGTATTGTAAATGATATGTGAGTTTTTTTTAACACCCAGGACTACAATTGTATATGTTTCCATGATGATGAATGATACATTTCGGAGAACTGGTTAGCTGAGAAGGATAAATTATTTGGTGATACCAACAAATATTTAATTCGTCTTGCATCGATGGCTAAACAATCATAAGATTGGCTACCCAGAAGTTAACGGGAGGTGCATGATCCTATCTGAGAATAGAATTTAGTTGCCTTGTTACTTCAGTATAACAAGTTAATAGTTTTGGCCTTCCGGTTGGTGTGACCCATAACATTTATTTTTTGTCAAAATATTGTATGCGATATGTTATAAAAGCCAGGTCCTGTCATTTGAATGTCATCACATTTTAACCGATTGTTGTGTGTTTTGATGCACTTGGTCCTTAAGATCGGGTGAAGCCATTTGTATAACTAACAATTTTTTCTTTGTACTATAAAAGAGTGGTAACAATTTGATTGTACTCTTGATGCTGGGTGCATGGGGGGGGGGGGGGGGGGGGTTATAACAGATGCCCATTGTTGTGTGGTGCATTACACTTGTATTTGGTCTTTCAGACAGGGCACGGCGACTCATAAAATTGTATTTTTTTGTAATATAAAGGGTTATGATTTTTTTTCTTTATTCCTAACAATTTAAGTATTTAGTCTGTTTTGACCTTCCCCCCCTTTTCTTTATACATACCGGGCATCTGTTTCAACAGAGTGGACGAACCAGGGGTCCTGAGATGGGAAAACTACTCCCAAAGAACCTATAAAATGTTTGCCAGAATTTGAGCTAGCCAATCACATATTTTTACTAAAATTATTATTTTGGTTTTTTCATTAAAAAGGGGGGGAGTAATTTATTGTACACTTACCATTGTGGATCAATTAATACTCTCAATTTCCGTCGAGATAGACAATATTTACCAAATGTTTCATGTACGGAGGCCATTGTCTTTGTTGTGTTCAAACTGACGGCCCTTGAAGTAATTGGGAGAACTATCTTGTGAGGGAAAAGATAAATACCAAACAAGAGAGAGGGAATCTTGATGACATTTAAACGCCGCGAGCTTCTAAATTCATGATCTGTCAATTTAAAAAGAAAAGTTAATATTTTATATCGATTCTATTATATTTTGTATATGGGTAAATGTGATAGACGAATGTGTTAAAAAGAAAAACGTTCAAAGAGTTTTAAGAATAAAAGAGCATATATGCATGTCTCGGTGTATGGATGTTGTTGAAGCGAAAGGAGTATGCAAGGATAGGGAAGGTTGGAGAAAGTTAGTGAGAATGGAGCTTTTTTCTGAGCTATATACACAATTTTTGGCTACCCCGTTAGCCGTAAGGAAACGGTGGGGCTAGGTATCGTATGTAGTCTATGTATGTATTATATTTTCAACCTGTTTTCGCTTTTTCACTATTATTTCTTACATCTTCGTTTTAATATCACCAGTTTAAATCAACATTTTCAGGAGTTGTATTTTTATGGTAAGAGCTCACCTTTTCAACTCCAGTGTGGAACATTTTTGAATTGTCACCGGCGGAATTGAGCTGGCCCAATTCAAATTTTGATCTAGGTTCTATTTTTCTTGGCGTAGTTTTAAGATTTCGTAAATCCACAGTAGCTTAATGTGTTAAAAATTAACCCTGGATATTAACCAGGGCTGGGAATGTTTGTGAATAAATGTCTTAAGTATTAACTGTAATGTATCCTCTCCATTTCAAGCCATCAAAGAATATTTTCTACAAGTTTGAATTATTCTTAAAAAACTGAGCTATTTTTCTACATAAGGAGGTTTACATATTTAGTTAGTTTGCCTTTGTCAACATTCATTGTCATGATTCTAGCTATTGTTAAACTCATAATAGTTTATTCTTAATGTCTCAAGAGAATATATATATATATTTTATTCCAATACAGTATAGTCCCGATCAACCGATCCAAACGGGACAGACATGTGGTCGGATAAACCAAATATTGGATAGTACGAAAACAAGGGACGGACTGGAAAGAAACAAGGTACATACTGGAAAGAAACAAGGGACGGACTGGAAAGAAACAAGGGACATACTGGAAAGAAACAAGGGATGGACTGGAAAGAAACAAGGGACGGACTGGAAAGAAACAAGGGACGGACTGGAAATAAACAAGGGACGGACTGTAAAGAAACAAGGGACATACTGGAAAGAAACAAGGGACGGACTGGAAAGAAACAAGGGACGGACTGGAAAGAAACAAGGGACGGACTGGAAATAAACAAGGGACGGACTGGAAATAAACAAGGGACGGACTGGAAATAAACAAGGGACGGACTGGAAAGAAACAAGGGACGGACTGGAAAGAAACAAGGGACAGACTGGAAATAAACAAGGGACGGACTGGAAATAAACAAGGGACGGACTGGAAAGAAACAAGGGACGGACTGGAAAGAAACAAGGGACAGACTGGAAATAAACAAGGGACGGACTGGAAATAAACAAGGGACGGACTGGAAAGAAACAAGGGACGGACTGGAAAGAAACAAGGGACGGACTGTAAAGAAACAAGGGACGGATTGGAACAAAACACATCAAAATTAAACGGAAATGTGGAAATGTTTGCACTGTTGGTATGGATTCTTAGAACAAATTAAACTAAATGTCAGTAAATCAACTGTTCAGCAATTTATTATCAACCATTTGTCAGCTTTATAAGAAAGATTTAGCAATTATTTTAAAGAAATTAGTGTTGACCACTGTTTGTGGATTCGTAATCCTTTTGTAGAAAATTCTGAAAGTGTTAATCATCTTCCATTGCAAGCACAAGAAAACTTTGCATACATGACATGTGATATATCTTTGAAGCAATTGTATAGTTCCTCCGACTTGGTGAAGTTTTGGTTAACTTTATAAAATGAATATCCTGCTTTGGAAAATTGGTCTATAAAACGATGATTCCATTTGCATCAACATATCTATGTGAGAGTGGTTTCTCAGCATTAACGGCAATAAAAACTAGATACAGATATCGACTGTCAGTGGAAAAGACCTTCGTCTGGCTCTCACAAAAATAGAACCAGACCTGAACCACCTCTGTGATAGGAAACAATCTCATCCTTCTAACTGACAGGTAAGTAATTTAATATACTTTTAAAATAGTACATTATATGCAGTTTAAATTTCTATTCATTTCAGCTATTGTAAAATCATAATAACACAAAATAATTCTTTTGTTGGGTTTTATGAATATAATCATGGCTTAAATAAAAATTCATGAAATCATTGTAATCAATGCCAAAATCGCATAATTTATTCTTGTTTGTTTTTCAACTTAAAGAGTTTTTAAAAGTTTTTTTTTCTATAGCAGTGAGGCTTAAGGTGAGGTAGAAGGGATAGCAAGTGTTTTTACAGTTTTTATAGAATTGAAAGTTTTTGGCCAAAATAAATCAAATATTTCTCCAGTAGCAACATAGAGTTTAGTTTTCTGCACATGCTAATATCGACAGATCTTGAATATCTGTCAAGAGTGTACTGGAATTTTGTCAAAACTTTTGAAATAAAGAGAAAAAGTTTTGACAAAATTCCAGGACACTCTTGACAGATATTCAAGATCTGTTGATATTAGCATGTGCAGAAAACTAAACTCTATGTTGCTACTGGAGAAATATTTGATTTATTTTGGCCAAAAACTTTCAATTCTATAAAAACTGTAAAATTCCTCGCGCGCCCTTCTGCCTCACCTTAACAATGATTCTTGTTGTCAAGTGAGGCCTGAATGTAAAAAGCTAGAGAAGACCTGTGCTAGGGTCGTGTGGTGTATTTGTGATGGGCACTATGAAATGACGTTAAACTATCAATTACAAACTATCTAATAATCATTAGATAGATTTCATTAAATAGTCACAAAGAGCCGTTTTTATTTTGTATTCAAATTATCGTTCTCAGCGGCTGATCAATAATCAATATTTCATACGTTATAATCTATAATACTAACAAAGCTGTTTATTTAAAACAATAAGATTTATTAGCAATAACATTGCCTCTGCCAGTGGCGTAACACACAGGCCCTCAGGGCCTGCAATGCGGGGGTAGGGGGGCAGTGGTAAAAAGGGGGCCCATGAAATAAAACTTTAAATTACTATAAATTTGGTTGAAATAATAAGTAATCAAATAACTTATGTCCTGACTATTGACAATTTTGATAGTTGAATAGGTTTATCATGAAGTGTTGTAAATTATAACTAAGCTATATCATTATTTCAAATTATTTCATTCTGTTTCAAATAGCGCAGAATGTTTTGTATATTCATGCAGTCAAGCTGACTGACTGATGACGTTCCAAACACGAAACCGAGGATAAAACAGTCTTTATAGGGTGTGATTATTAAATTATAAATTATTTAGTACTAATAATTATTTCTTATAACATTTATTAAGGGGTTAGATGACTTGGAAAAGGGAGTCCGAAAATAAATCTTGGGAGGGAGGGGGAGGGTTCCCAAGCTTAATCTGTTATGTCACTGACTTCTGGCTTGTGCCGTGCAAAGTAAACAGAACTAAAAAACAAAAACAAGAGAGGTTAAGAGTATCTCATGGTGTAGGAATAGTAAAATATTCCAAATTATTCACTGTGCATTACTGTATTATGAGCCCTAACTGTTATCATACCAAATCAGTGATGTGTTGTCGTTATGGTAGACATGTTTAAGATCCATTAGAATATTAAAATTACTTCTGAATAGTATCCACATAAAATTATGGCAGTTTGATCATTAATTTGGAGAAACATACCAAAATGTTATATTCTTTAAATTGAAAAATAACACCTGGACACGGGAATTGAACCGGAACCTTTGGTTTAATACGTTATTGCTCTAACCACTGAGTTATACATGAATTATCCCGTGCCCAGAGTCATTCTCCACTCACATTTTATGGCAGAGTCTATGATGGACGTGTGGAAAATTGTTGGTTACAAATTTGAGATCAATTAATATCACGAGCTATTAGATATGATGCTTTATAATGCCAATAAATACTGTCAGAAAAAAATCTAACTACCTAGTCGAAGGTGGCTGCGTTTTCTGATAGCTTAAATTGATTGTAGCCAACGATTTACACACGTCCATCACATACTCTGCCTTAAAATATGAGTGGAGAATGACTCTGAGCATGTGACGATTCCTGTATAGCTCAGCGGCTAAAGCATTTAAGTTTACTTTAGTCCTGATCTATGATAAATAATAACCCTGAGCGTAACACAAAAAAATTCCATAAGTATAACAAGGAATACATTCGAATTCGTAAGGACGACAATCGACCAGCAAGGTATAGCAGGGCTCTTATTCCCAAAAGTGCGCCTTATTGAAACGAGTATTATTTGTGAATATAACACGTAAAAAATTCGATGCAGTAAGGACGGCTATCGATCAGTACCAAAGCTAATGAATTTGAATACTTTTAATTTAAATGATTTTTAAACTATCGAATAGGTCGATAGTCTAACACTATCGGATTCTTTGATGGTTTTCTTTCGATAGCGTCCATCACTACCGACAAGTACAGAATCTACTAGCTCTATATCCATACGTCTGTAGACGTCTTTATTGATAGATATATAGGCCTATATAAATATAATAAGATTATAAATACACCTAAAAGCTCACAATAATTGTATATAAAAAGGTTATCAATGTTGACCGTAAAAGAAATATGTTTATGATTCTAAGAGCCCCTTCGCATGAAATGGTACTTTACAAAACGTTGTAAGCTCGGCCCCTTCACTTTCTCCTCTCCCCGCCCCCCCCCCTCACCAATCCGCTTCCACAAAAGTAGATTCCTGGGTGCGTTACTGGTCATCACTCTCTATTGGCAGATGGTATCAATGTCCAACAAACCAGTTATATTTTCACAATGTAAACAGCAAACATGTTTGTATTCATTGTGTATCTAGCCCGTCATCCCACGACTGAACCATGGTTCTGAGCTGCATCTTGGACACGGAGTGTAGAGAACCCGTCATCCTACGACTGAACCGTGGTTCTGAGCTCCATCTTGGACACGGAGTGTAGAGAACCCGTCATCCCACGACTGAACCGTGGTTCTGAGCTGCATCTTGGACACGGAGTGTAGAGAACCCGTCATCCCACGACTGAACCGTGGTTCTGAGCTGCATCTTGGACACGGAGTGTAGAGAACCCGTCATCCCACGACTGAACCGTAGTTCTGAGCTGCATCTTGGACACGGAGTGTAGAGAACCCGTCATCCCACGACTGAACCGTGGTTCTGAGCTGCATCTTGGACACGGAGTGTAGAGAACCCGTCATCCCACGACTGAACCGTGGTTCTGAGCTGCATCTTGGACACGGAGTGTTAGAGAACCCGTCATCCCACGACTGAACCGTGGTTCTGAGCTGCATCTTGGACACGGAGTGTATGTCCTAAGCGTGGTTATAACCGGGTGATATTTCCTCTACTTGTGTTATGAGGTGTGGCCAGGTTAAGTTGAATAACATTCATTTATATAAGAGCTAGAAAGTAGAAGCTAGAATTCTTATCAAACGGCATAGCTGAATCTCATAGCAGGTGGTAATTCATTTAATTGAATTTAAAAAAACAAAATTACTTGGTTATTTAACTCACACTTTCTAAGCAAAGTGCTATTTCAGTCAACAGCAGTCAAACCAGCTTGGTTTAGTACATTAACACTTAACACTTGAGAGCTTAAATCAGTGTTAGGATCTTTATTATATGAACTTTAAGGAATTCTGGTCTCTTTTAGATCTGTAGTCAGACCACTCAGCTACGGGGAAAAGAATAATGTGGGATAGGTCAATATTGTCTAGAGAGGAGTGATGTTGGCTGTGTCAACATACTATTTGTAGATACCTAAGTTGGTGTTATACATCTTTTGGACACCTACTATAAAGCATTATACAGATTCTGAACAATATTTTAGGTTAGCTCTTCGAGAGCTTCCTATTCTTAAAGATCACCTTTATATGGGGTAAGGGTGGGGGGAGGGTTGCCCATGGGTTTGCAAGATTTCAGTTACTTCACACATGTCGCCTTTAAATATGCTTGAGAAATAATATATTGTATACAACATTATCAATCACGTGGTTGTCTCACACACATTAAAATGGTTTGAACAAGATAAGAATTAATTATATGATTCATTTTAAACAAGTTGGCACGGTTTAGATTTTAACTCTAAAGTTAAAAAAAAAAAAATCGGGAGTCATCATATATAATCGCGTAAAACAATTCCACAATTTGTGACCCTATAAAAATATGACTTTATTTTTGATAGAGGAAGGCTATATAGAGGTGTCAAACTATTTGCTTTAATCTTAGAAGTACACATTTACACGTAAAGGTTCTTTCTTTTTTTAACTTTAAATTCTAAATTCAAGCCTTCTAGTCAATCAGAGAAACCTTCTTATAATGTTTGCCAGGATTTTGTAGAAAACTATGTTTTAAAATATCCGGGATTTCTAAACGGGTGCGTGGGTCTAAGTGCTCTCCCATTTAGTGCCCAACTTTGAGTATCCTGAACTGGGATGATTTTTGAGCACATCTTTATTAAAACACATTTTTTAATTGAAAATAAAGATATTGATGGTTTTAAAACCATACATATATGTTTAGAAACCATAGTTTTCGTAATTTTTCTATAAACTGTATTAAACATAATTTTCTAAAAATGTGTTCATTAAAAGTTACTTTTGTTTATATTTATAGTACATTCTAGTGCCAGTACATACAAATAGTGATGATATATCCTGTGAAGATAAGGTTGAAAGTTTGAATATAAATAAAATGACTTAAACAATCATTTGAAAAAAGAATTAGAATCATAAGCTTTGAAAAATTTTAAGTTCTCCAAACGTTAATATAAGCTTACATACTAATCCAAAACCAACTATCTCAAAACTTTGTCAAACCTAAAGCGAATCTAATACATTACATTTTAGCGATTGAGGACTACTTCTAAACATATTAAACCAATACCATTTTAGAAAACATTCTAAGCGAGTTGAAAGTAAGGAGTGGATTTGATTTAGAATTTAAGACTTAAGATATATTGCTCAAATATATATAGAAAGAATTAATTGATACAATTTGTTAAGTTAATTGATGTAATAAAATAAAATAGCAGATCAAAATGTAATTTCTCGAACTACTCCTAAATCAGTCAACATCTCGCTGTCGTACCAACACTTAGTGTCCTTCACAATGATTTTTGTAAGTTTGTTTGATGATTCTTGTTCCTTTCATGAATTTATTATTGGACAGCAGTAATTCTCATTTATTGTAACTCTTTAATATTATTCTGTCTTCATGATTTTTTAATTTCGTTTTACAGTTACCATGATTATGGGTGACCTGGTGGTCTAGGGGTAAGTTGTCAGACTTCTGTGCTGGCGGCCGGGGTTCAATCCTCGGTCCCGGCACAGATTTATCTGTTCACACACATCACGGATCTTGTCCTAGAAACCTTTGTTGAGCTATTTCCTGATGTGCAGCACCAAGAAGGTATTGTACATATAATGTTAGGAAAGGCATTGAGGAAAATAAGGCTAATATACCCTCACTGGCTTAAACAATGCAAAAAACACAAGCTATTTGCACTAAGCCACCTTCTTAAAGTTAGAATCCACAAACACTTGCAGTGAACTGCAAAGGTGAACATTCATTGTTTAGGGAAACCGACGCAAAAAATGAAGAACGTATTACACCAATAATTGCATCTCGTTGAGTGAATTTGGGAGAGTTGAGTACTTGTGACTAAGCTGATTTTGAGCCCAATTAAATTTAATAGCTTAACTGTGTTTTTCACATATTTCTATGAATCTAGACTATTGTATCTAAAGTAATATTTGTAGCGTGTTCCATTTCGAAACGTTGAAATAATGTAAGACTTTATAATTTGTATTAATTGTGATTGTGTTGCAAACAAAACCAGCTTTTTGGCTTAAACTTTAGGTTAAAAACTTTTGACTTTTGAATATTAGGTTTAGATAGGAGTATGTTTAAATAAAACACTTTAGTTGTTAGTCTCTAAAAGCTAAAATATTTACTGTATCTAGCCAAACATTCTTCATAAGACTATATAACTATAGTTGGTAAGTTAAACATAAATACGGTATTCAAATAATGGGACATGATGACAATATGAACTCGAAAACTTACATAAGTGGCCAATGTAATATCAACTACTTTTTCCTTCTTAAATTGTGATTATTTTACTCCATAGTGCCATTGAAAGTAGTTTTAAGAATGTATAGAAATATGTTTTCACTACTAAAATGTAAAGTGATTTGTGCTCATATTACGTAAATAGACACTTTTTACTTTCTCTAGACCACTTTAAGAAGGAAGTATTGAGATCGTAAAAAAATCTAGCTCAAAATGTTGATAAATGTCAACCTCCCAAAACTGATAAGTGCTTTTTGCTATGCTGTCTACCTGTGTGTCTATATCTAGGCCTAGAGCCGAAACAATTTTACTGGTCAGGCTAAATAAAACTTAGTATCTAGGGTTTTTATAGGGTTCCCCCAAGGAGTTTTAAGAGTTACCTATCCTACCCTAAATTGAGGGTAGCTTACTAAAGGTAAAAAAAAGAAGAGATAAAATTATTATTAGCACCGCGTCTTACTACCCATTCGGGTTATACGCACAAGAGATAAAACAAGTTCTTGATAAAACAAGTTCTTGAAATCTGCTCTAACGATTTATATTAAATGTCGTATCTGGCCATTGTTTATCATTTTAAACTAAATGGCCCTTCTAATCATCTCATGATAATAATTTTAAGGCAACTTTACATAAGCAGAAATTTCAATATTATCTCTGCAAGTATTTGAGACACGAAATAACTCACTATGGTAAGGTTGTAGTAATATTATAATTTTAGAAAATCTTTACTTGAAATATATTTTTATAAAACCAATAAGGGGCTGTCCATAAATTACGAAAGGATTTTTTTCATTAGGTTTTTCCCAAATCCCCCTCACGTAGGGCTGTGGCTGTTGAGGAACATCAAGAGCTGTTTGATGAGACATATAAAGTTGATGATGGGAAGCAAGATGATACATTGATTGTTGAGGGAGTGACTAATGAACATTTTGATGTGGTAGAAGTATCATGGGTAGCTGATCGTTGGATGTATGGGGTTGCAATGCTTGTTGAAGGTAAAAAAGAAAATGTCCAGGGTAATAGCTGGACTCGCATTATAATACTTTTATCTCATACCGAGAGACCAAGTTAAATATTTCAGCCTTAGCAGATATTTGAAATTATTTGGGCACCTGTCGAAATGATTCTTCAATGGCTGAAAAAAACTTAGTGATGTGTGAGAGGAGTGTTTGAAAGGGTGTAGTGGGGGGTAGGCAATGGCTGTCATAACAGTATCGCAGGCTACGTGTCTTTCCGCTTTCAAAGCGGAATGGAAAACCACGCACCGTACGTATACGATACTATGCTGGTGTGCGAGGACCTTAAAGAAACAAATTTGAGGATTTATTATGTTTTCTCTCTTATAATAACTAAATATTGATATAATAATATCAAAATGAGCGTGGATATGCGGGGATGAGACATTTTGTTTTGATTTCCAAACTACAAGGCCAATTTTTCCTGTAGAGACAATAAATGAGGTGGGGGAGTTTGTGGTTTTGTTCGAAGAGCTTAATGGTTTCAAACATGTAAACTTAAATTTTTTAGTAAAGGTTCCTTTTCGGCCCTAGACCAGAGATAGGACCGGATTTTGTGAAATTCACCCAGTAAGGGATGTAAAAGGGGCGTTGAAATTTTCAAAATTCACTGACCACACATCTTTTTAAATGGTGGCCTTGAAATTTAAAATGAACATCTCTTTATAGAATTGGGTGAGAACAACTTTAGGGTTTTTCAAATTTCATCGCCTAAATTGGTATAAAGGGGCAAAAAGGGGTGGTAAATTCCATATACTCCAATCATGAAATGTTATATATAGAGGTTTATCAGGTGGCAGAGTACTAATATGAAATTAATTTATGTACGGCATCCACATGATGGGTCCCGAGGTGCGTTGGAGAAAAGCGGGTGGGGTGTCAAGACTACCAAAACTAATATGAATAACTACTTTTCAGGGTGGTAAAAGATTGAAATTATGCAAATAACCAATGGGATCACTCCAAATAATTATAAATTATGAACATTTTTATTTAATATGTAGGACTCTGGGAAATAGGGTAGGGGATATAAACAGACGAAAAATCTTTAATGTGTGCTAGAAAATTTAAGTTTGACAGTTGGTTAGGAGGACAACTCTAACCAAACACATCTTAAAAATCCAGATTAAGGGTAGAAAAATGAGTTTTAAAATGTACAAAACTAATAGAAACAACTAATTTCCAGTGAGGTAGAAGAGTGAAATTTGGAAGTAAAGTAAAGGAACCTTGCTAAACAACTATCAGTATGTACATTTTTAATTTTAAATGGGATTCTGGGAAATATGGGTAAGGGGACGTGGGTTATATAAATAAAAACAACTTTTAAATGTGATAGAATATTTAAATTTGGCAAGTAGGAAGAAGGAGCTTTCACAAGTAACCAAATAAATCTTAATGTTATTTGAAATTTCTAAGCGGTAGTTGAAGAAATGGTAGGCGAAGACGACGTGCTCAACATTTTCATAACTTATACATTCAGCTACTTCTTTGTGTGGTAAATAACTCAAATTCATAGGTATGAAGACTACTCTAAATAAATATAAAAAATTGAAAATTTTTAATTTTTAACTTAGACAATGGGAATTGGGGGGAGGGGCTAGTTACAGCCAGAAATAACTTTTGAGATGAGGTTAGAGATTAAAATCTGAAAGACAATTAGAAATAAAACTTCAGGTAACCAAATGAGTAGTGGAATTTAAAATTTGTCAGAGTGGGTTGTAAAAAGTGGGTTGAGTGGTTAAAAACTTACAAAACTACTATAAAAAACTTCTTCTCAGTGTGTTATAAAATTAAAATTCTGCATTTAGCCAAAGATACCACTTCAAATAACTATAAAAGTCCGAACATTTAAAAGTTTAAAATTAGTAGTGCAGGAAATATAGGGGAGTTTAAAAGAAATATTAAGTATGGTAGATAAACTAAATTTGACATGTTTGTAGAAGTACGGCTTTAAATAACCAAATAAATCTTAAATTTGAGATTTTGTGGTAGTTAAAGAAATGGGACGCAGGAGGCTAAAATTTTCAAAGCCAGTTGATAAATTATTTCTCTGTGTGATATAAAATTGGAATTCGTCCAGCAAATACAGGGACCAATCAAATTAACTACAATGGCTGAGCATTTTAAATTTCAAAATGAGTCTACAGGAAATAGGTAAGGAGGGGGAGGGGTGGCGGGTGATACCCCATCACAAGTAGGAGGTAGAAAATTAAAATTTGTTAAAAGTGTAGAGGTATAATTTCAAATAACCACAAACACATTTCAAATATTATTTATTTCTAAGAAGGGTGGTGATATGGGGGTTAACTAATTAACTAATTAACATTAGTCAGGCTGATATAAGGATCAACTCAAAAAGTATCAAAGACTGGATTCTTAAATTTCAAAATGAAGGAGGGGAAAATAGGGAGGGATTTCCCCTGAAAATGTTTCCAAAGATATATAAATACAATTCTTGTGGAGGTAGACACTTTAAATATCGCCATGTAATTAAATAGACCTTCCCGGATAGCCAAATAAAGCGGCAAAATTGAAGCCCAGGAAATGGAAGCGCTTAAAATGTATACAACCAATATAGAACACTCTTTTTGATGTGGTCAGATTGAAATAGCTGATAAGATAATCAAATACGTCTTAAAAACTCAAATTGGAATTGTGGGAGCTAAGAAGGGGGAGGGAGAGAGAGGTGTTTGGAAATGAGAGTAAACTGCCACCTTCCCAAAAGAGTATACTTTTATGCATAAAAGAAAAATTAAATTTGCCAAGTTGGCAAAAAGACCACCCAGCATAACCATGCAAGTTGGGAAGTTTGTAATTTCTAAAATTTACTGCTGGGAAATGGAAGGGGTCCTTAAAGTTCCCTAAACAACAACAACTTGATATGGTGGAACACTAACTTTGTAAAGGCAGAGGAAATAGTATAAAGTACTAAAAGTAAATGAATACGCAAACTAAATACTATTTTAAAGTGGATAGCCTACATTAGATTTACAAATACATAGCTGTTATCGTATATCTAGGAGCGGCATAACTATTAAAATAAACCAATTCAGGCGACATAACTTGGTGGTCACGATTATCTTTGTAAAATCATGATACTTCATATTTAATATGTTTCTGTAACCTAGTATATTATTTAATTTATGTTCTTTGGTGAAATGTGATGCTAATTTTTCTAACATTTTTCTATGATCTTGCTTAGGTAAAGTTTGCTTTGTCAATGGGGCGCAACGGCCACCCTGTGATTGCGCTCGTTTGAAAACTCAGTTAATAGATTAAGTAATATTTTCTTTCTTAGATTTCGTATCTATTAATTGATATAACTAGTTTGTGATTGCCATGGTTGGTTCAGGATTGTATGTCAAAGATTGATCTAGTACAATATGAAATCAAAGTGACCAGAATATTATGAAATATATCAATGTCCAAATTTATTTGACACATATTTTAATCAAATTTATGTTAAATCATATTTTTGCATTTTTATTATTTTTATTATTATTATTATTGTATTGATTTTTTAATGCTAGTGATCATAATTTTAGTCTCGAGCCTGTCCAAACTATATAAACAGAATTTTATTTTACATCTTAATAGATAATTTTTACACAAAACTCTTTGTAACTATGGCTGTGATTAAAACAATATTTGGGTATAGTTAAGAGTATTTTTATATATACTTGTACTGTCAACAATTTTACTCACTTTACTAAACTATATTTTATTTTGATGTAAATAGTCATTTTTAAGAAAATCTGCGATTGTTAAATGTATGAAAATATTGTTCTTTTATAGTCAAATAATCTTGTATTGAAAAAGTTTTCAGAGTAAAAAAAAATTATTTCTATTCCCCTTTACTAAAATTAAGAGATATTTAATTCTCCATACAGACACGAGAAGGTGTTGGAAGAGTGTAATAATTGGACAAAACATTATGATCGTTTTGTTGGGTGATCCTAAAAGAGCGTTTAAGAAAATAAGCTTCATTTTCAGTCTTGATTTTACTATAAACTGATTTAAAACCGATTTGTTAACTCTCATTGCACATCTGTATAAAATAATGTTGAATATAATCTTTCCAGTGTTTAAAATAAGACGGTATTACCGATACCCAATATATACCTAGGAAACTCTTTTTATTATATTTTCTATGTATTTAACTTTAAAAAAATTAGTAGCATATCCTTGTATAATTTGTATTTATTTGACAACTAAATGTAAAAAATAAATGCAACCTTTACAACATAAGAATTTAATTTTAATTACTGCCATATTTTGTGTACACGTGTCATACTTCCCATTACAGCTATCCGCGTATTTAATCCAATGGATAAGGAATGAGGAAGGTAAAATGTTTGGGAAATGTGCCCGTATTTGCGTTGAAGGAGAATTATAAGCATATTAGGAAAAAACACTCTCAGTACAACCGATCGGGATTCGAACACATATCCCAGTTATTTGAAGTCTAGTCTAACGAAAAAGTGAATCCTAAAGAATTGTGACTGCAGAAGCTGGTCATAAAATATTTAATAATTCATTTACAAGTGCATTTCCAAGACTCATGTCAACACTGTAGAAGCACTGGTTATTGTATATTTGGTTCCAACCCTCCCCATTGTTTGCAAAGTTTTGTTCAATGAAAGGGGGGTGAGTTGGGGTAAGGGATTGCCTCTACCTGATCTATTGTACTAGGAGAGACAAGACAGCAACTTTTAGCTCTCACTCTATCGGTTTGTCTCTTTCATCAGAAAAATTTGGAAATTGAGTTGTTTCAAAGAATTCTCACTTGGAAGCGCTGTTATCACTGGATATTTTAAGTTCTACCTGACTCGAGGAGCGCAACAAATCTCCCGTAAGGCTGTGTATCTGTTATTTCCTTGTCTGTGACATCGGGCCATTTAGAATGACCATCTACATTAATGAGTAGAGTCTTACCTTTAAATTCGGCAAAATCAATATAGATTCTTTGCCACCTTCTAGTAGGCCAGGTGCAAAGAATCAGAGTCTCGTGAGGAGCAGTTGACTGGAGAGATTGGCAAACACCCCACCTGTTTATCCTAGCTCCCAATTCGTCATCGAGGCCTGGCCACTACACAAAACCACGTGCTAGGTTCTTCATGCGACTAGAACCGGGACGAAGCCCCAGGACTTCGGGACGATCAACCGGACAGGATTAACTCAACTTTTGCCTCCCGATCTGCCGTTAACCAAGCTTTGTGTGCGGCTTGCGCGGCAACAAGCACTGCGTTTTCGCCAAACACTTCGGGTTGTGGTATTTCTCCTGACACATAGCCCCATATATAATTTTTTACTATCAAGGCTTCGGCTTGTAATTTATATGTATCGTAGTTGTCGCGTGACAACATCTCGAGTCGTGTTGAATGAGTCACGTTCGCGTGCGCCATTTTGTTAGGCTAACGAATCGTTCAACTTCTGCACTTTTTTGATTTATAACTTTTCGTTTAATGAAAGTTTTGTTTCGTTTCCGATCGCGTAACTCACGTAATCTGGGCCCATAACTTGTTGGGCAGAGTAGTGATCTAAATACACATTATGTATAAACTATTGCTAGCACAATTTATAGCACGACCGGTACAGCGCTTGGTTGGAATATGACTAACGGTTTATTATTTGAAAAAGCTTTTTAAGACTAAATTCATAGGACATCTGTCGGCGTTATAGTGAACTACAAATGTAAATAAACATGAACGCTTTGATGGTAATAATTGAACTCCAACAACCCCCTCAATTGTGAGTCCAAAAGGTCAATGGGTAACAATCATGCACGTAAATCCAATTCGTTGACACACTTCTCGTGTTTGGCTCCACGAAGAGGTTTTGT
This sequence comes from Timema cristinae, assembly GCA_039000515.1. Taxonomy (NCBI): domain Eukaryota; kingdom Metazoa; phylum Arthropoda; class Insecta; order Phasmatodea; family Timematidae; genus Timema; species Timema cristinae. The sequence goes on from JBCFYV010011172.1 coordinate 41,502,733, forward strand.
TAAGATGTCAGCTACCATATCCTCAGTGGATAGATATTCAAGCCTTAGTGGGTGATCTTGGAGAGCTTGACGAATAAAATGAAACTTTATGTCTATGTTTCGATCTTGAGAGGAAATTTTCCAGCTGATTGATTATCATTGAAAATAATGATCTTCGACAACTCCTTCAAACTAAGTTATTGCACGAAAGTCATCAGGAAGATTGCTTCCTTCGCAGCTTCGGTGAGACTCATATATTCTGCCTCGGTTGAAGATAAATCAACGGTTCACTGCTTTCGTGAGCACCATGATACCACCACTCCGGACAAGGTGAAAGTGTAACCTGAATAGGACTTTCTTGCAGTGTCACAGTTTCTCCAGTCGGCGTCTGCGAAACCGGAAATGCCTTAATCATCGCTGGAGTAGATCACCCTCTTGTCAACGGTTCCTTGCGGATATCTCAGCACACGCTTGACAGCTTGCCAGTGAGTTGAGGTGTGACAATTATTATATTGACTCAGCATGTTGACTTCGTAAGCGATGTCGGGACGGGTACCGATGGCGATGTACATGAGGGCTCCAATCAACTCTCTGAATGGATATTGCTTTGTTTCTTCTGTGATAGGGGAGGAAGACTCAAACTTGACCACGGTTGATATTGGTACCTTCGCTGGTTTGCAGTCATCCATCCCATACTTATTTAAGACATCCCTGATGTAGCCATTTTGACATAATGTGACTTTGTCCTTGGATTGATTCACTTTAATTCCTAAACAATGATCATAGCTCCAAGGTCCTTTACATCAAATTTTTTTGACAGTTCCCCTTTAATGTCTCTGGTTCGCTCCGGGTTTCCAGAAGCGATCACGATGCCATCAACATAGATGAGCACGTAGACTGGGTGTTTACTTCGACCATCGACGTACACGCATGGGTCAGAGTTTGTGGGTTGCAACCTTATGGATTCTAAGGTTGCATTTAATTTAGCGTGCCATTGTTTTCCAGCTTGACGGAGCCCGTAAATGGCCTTGCGACGTTTGCAGACTTTGTTACCGTATTTCAATTTATGAAGCATGTCTTTTGCTTTCCCAACAATCTTGTCGTAATTTTCAGTCTTAATCATCTTTTGTAGTGCCTCAACCAGCAAGTCCGGCTGTTCCATGAATGTTAGTGTGTCAATATCACCATTCAGATAGGCCGTTGCAATGTCGAGCTATGATACTTTTAAGTTGAGCTTAGATGACAATGCAATGAGTAATCGAAATGATTCGATCCTGGCAACTGGAGCAAAAGTGTCCACAAAGTCGATTCCTGGTCTTTGGGCAAAGCCTCTTGGGACCACCCTGGCCTTCCTTCGAAGTAACGTTCCATCAGGAGTATACTGGTTTCGGAGAACCGCCCTACAGTCGATCACTATATCGTTGGTCGGTCTATCAACAATTTCCTAAGTGTCGTTGGCGACCAAGCATCTGATCTCGGAATAGATTGCATCGAACCATTCCTCGCGATCTGGCCCCTTCATGGCACTGTCGATGTGAATCTCTGAGGCATTCATTGCAACTGGGCATTATGAAACGATCCATCTTCCCTGTTACTTTGAACGTTGTTGTTCTCCATAGTTTGTTGAGATGATGCAGTGTTTGAATGCTCAGTATTTTACTGTATGGCGGATCATTGTTGAGAGCAAGGTTCTGATCGGCCCAGTTGGCCGCGGGCTGGTATATTTTAGTGGGGCAACCCTTTCTTCCGGTACGCACCAACTTTGGTCTGCTGGGTCCTCGCTCGCCAGCATGTCGGATTCAGTGCTTGTGTCACCTTGATGAGCTTGTCGCTATCCAATGTCTAGCATGGGGTCACCATTCACCCGAATCCATGAAATGGTTCATCGTCTTTCAGAACGTTCGGACTGATCTTTACGTCCTTTTGCGAGGATTCTTCTTCATTGACTCCTCCTCCTTCATGTTGAGAGGTTATTTCATCTTCTTGAAGAAAGTCTGCAGATGTGCGTCTGGGCCCAGGCTTGGCGCAGAATCTTACGTCCCTGGAGATACGGATCTTTCATTCACTTGGTAGCCATACCTAGTAGCCCTTGGAAAAGTCAGAGTAGCCGACAAAGACTCCTTTCTCACCTTTGGGCAAGGACTTTCCATTATTGGGAGACTTGTCGAGGATGATGGCTTTCTCCCGAATATACGAAGATGTGAGATATTCGGCCGTTTTCCCAACCATCTTTCGTATGGAGTTCCTTCAGACAACCCTTTTGTTGTGCATCGATTTCGGATGTGATTGGCAGTCGCTATGGCCTTGGCTCAAAAGAACAGTGGCATTCCGACTCGAGTAGCATGCACCGAGCAGCCTTAACCAGAGTGCGGTTCTTCCTTTCCATAACACCGTTTGTTGTGGGGTGTGGGGAGTTGTTAGACATCGTTGGATGTTTGCACGTTTGAAGATGGAATCCATTTTATTGTTGAAATATTATTTGCCATTATCCGATTGAAGAGCTCTTATCTTATGCACTGTCTGATTTTCGGCTAGATTCTTGAATTCAATGAACTTCAGTGATCTTTCCCTTGTGACGAAGGAAGTAGACTTGACACCATCGACTGTATTCGTCTATGAAGGTTACGAAATAACGTGCACCACCTTGAGATGCTTCCCTCATCTTCCCGCAGACGTCGGAATGGATTAACTCCAGAAGCTCTTTTGAGGCTAACTCTCATTTGGTGAAGGAAGTTGATGTTATTTTTTCCTTCTAGACAGGTGTGACCATTTTTTAAGTCATTCTAGTCATTGAAATTTAAACCGATTACACATTGGTTCTTGAGCATATTGACCATGTCCCTCTAATTCAAATGACCAAGTCGAGCGTGCCAAATTTCTAATTCACTTTTTAGAACTTTTGATCCTGTGACCATGCACGCTTGCTGATCGCTTTCACATAAGTAGAATAAGCCCCCAATTCTATTCGCAACAACTTTAATGTCACCGTTTATGCCTTTTATGGTCGCGCGATCTTTCTCGAATGTTACCTTGTTGTTGTTGTCAACAATTTTTGCCACAGAGATGAATTTCATTCGGAGGTCGGGTACATATAAGTTGTTTTTCAATGTGATAGAGTCTGTCACACTGTTCGCGGTGGTGATTTGCACGTGACCTTTCGCTTTTACTTTTGTGGCACTGTCATCGGCAAGTTTAAGATTCCCGTGCATTTTCTTCGCGCTCGTGAATACATGTTCATTGTTGCATAAGTGAGATGTGCAACTACTATCAATACACAAAGGTTGTTTATGTTGCTTGATTTTGTAATTTCTTTGTCGACGAAAAAACAACAATGAGTCTCGTCAGCTTTATTTGCCGTTTATTTGCTTAACTTCTTTTTGCAATAGCCGAATTTATAGTTTAGTTGTGGTTTTTGTTTATGTTTTTGTTCGGATCCAGCACTACTGCTCGTACCACCTTTCGGTCGGCTTACGAACTGTTTTCCTGACTTGACAAACATGGCGGAACTTCTGTTTTCCTGAGCACGCGTGTTAATGTTCTTCCAAGACTTTCACTTTCAACGTTTCAGCGTCAGGTAAATTGTCACGGGATTCGATTGCACATCAAAAGATGTTATAACTGCTGGGGAAACTATATAGCAGCATGATCGTCAACAGGTCGCCGTTTATGTCCACATCAATTGCTTGCAACTTATCTACAGGGTCAAAAAATCTAGCGAATGTTCAGTCAAATCGTCGCCATCTTGCATCTTGTGTTGTGTGAGACGTTTGAGCAATGTTGCTTTGCGAGCGGGTCCCTTTGATGCATAGATTGATATTAGTTTGATCCATACATTGCGTGAAGTAACGCAACCCCGAATCTGTTTTAATTCATATGGATTGATGGACAGGATCAACTCAGCTTTTGCCTTCCGATCGGCCGCTAGCCAAGCTTTGTGTGCGGCTTGCGCGGCAACAAGCACTGCGTTTTCGCCAAACACTTCGGGTTGTGGTATTTCTCTCGACACATATCCCCATGTATCACTTTCTATTAGCAAGGCTTCGGCTTGTAATTTCTATGTATCGTAGTTGTCGCGTGACAACATCTCGAGTCGTGTTGAATGCGTCGCGTTCGCGTGCGGCATTTTGTTAGGCTAATGAATTGTTCAACTTCTGCACTTTTTCGATTAATAACTTTTCGTTTAATGAAAGTAATGTTTCGTTTCCGATCGCATAACTCGCGTATTCTGGCCCCATAACCTTTGGGCAGAGTAATGATCGAAATGCACAATATTTAAGCCCTATAAACTATTGCTAACACAATTTATGCACGACCGGTACAGCTTTTGGTGGAATATGACTCACGGTTTATTAGAAAAACTTTTTAAGACTAAATTCATAAGACATCTGTTGGCGTCATAGTGAACTACAAATGTAAACAAACATGAACGTTTTGACAGTAATAATTGAACTCCAAAATTATATGCCCACATTTTTAAGAAAATGTTTACTGAATAATAAAAATCTGATATGTTCTTAATCTATTTATTCGAAATACACACTGATGATCCCTGATCATTTCGTCAGCATATGGCATCAATCTCTTAAAATTATGTTGGATAAAATTTCATAGCATTTTGATTAGAACAACTTTAGCAGTATTAGAACAGCATTAGAACAGAACAGAATGGTTAACTTACACAACATTTAAAATATATTATAAATCTAAACTCTTAAGCAATGTAACTTAGCTTAATTTAGAAGAGACTGGATAGGTTTCCATTACTATTAAAGATACTACAGTTATAATTCGCTAAGCGAAATTATTTATTCATTGTTACACCTAACATAATTTGATATAGTTTATATTCTAGAACATAAAACCCATTAGAAAAAAAAAAATGATATTTTTCTTCACAACTAAAATAAAAACCTGAGGCAGTTTTAGAATAAAAATTAAAGGAGAAAAATGTCCCCTCATTTAAACAGCATTCATCTTATTATACTAAAGCATAAACTTCACACGAGAAAGTTGTTTCGCATTTATTTGTGAGATTGTAAAGTTTCCAAAGCAAAACATTTAATTATATTTTCAAAATAGCTATGACAAAAAAAAAGTTCCATTCAAAATTACAAGGCTTAAAATTTAATCACTAAAAATTGTTTTTCATCAGCTTGTCAAACTTTATTCATGTTTCTTCTAAGTGAATAGTCACTGTAGCATATTTTACAAACATTTTGGAAACTGAAATTAAACAGTAAAAAACTGGTACTTCTCAATTTAACAATACAATCACATTTAAATTACACTCACACTTATCAGTCTTGGTAAGGAAAGGGTTATTTTATCACTGGTTTGTGCTATGTGTGTCTTTTGGCTACCACCAGGCAGCGCTAAACAAATTACAAAACACTTGACTCATACTTTGAGTTCACTTCCCACTTAAACATTAATTGTTTTAGTTAAATGTGAGAATAATTCTCAGTTTTGTGTAAGATTATAATTTTCTTATTGTAATTACAAAAATCACAGTTTGTATGTGATCAATGATTTGTTCTCTTAACTGACATGTCATTTATGCCACTTACCATCAATTATTCTATAATATACACTGCATTTACCCAGGAATGTAGCAGACTCATATTCAATGGCTGGCGTGGAGTAGGGGTGTTTCCAGGGTACACAGAGCATGTTAAAAACTACCTGTGATCATGTTATCTCCCACTATGTCACCATTTGACCAATCCTATGTAGGTTTGCGCAACATAGCACCCATAGCAACGCATTTTCACTGTTATCAGGCTAACGAATGTTCTACCGAGTGATTAGAAAAATTCACAAGTAAAATCTAAACCTACTCTTGTCATACTGGCAACAACCCACGTCATGTAAATTAATGCAGCCTTGGGAGAAATAAGAGTCTTTGAATGGACACATCAATAAGTTGTACGCATGCATGTTATAGCATAATAAACATAATTAAACACTTTTTTGTGTGTATTGTATCTCTTTGTTTGGGCAACCTGCATGTTTAAATTAATTAGGTTAGGGATGAGGAAGGTAAACTTTAGTGGAAATTTGCTGGCATTTGCATGAAGTGAGCTTGGAAAACTGATTGAGTAAAAACCACCCTCGGTACACCAGGATTCAAATTTTTAGCTAATGTCACCATAAATTAAGTCTATTGCAACCTTCGAGGTGGCTAGGTATATTTTAACATTGATTTGTATAACCTAGCTAATCTAGCCTTAAACATGGGTACAGGAATTGAACCTGGGCCCTTTGGTTTAGAAAAATGCTCTATCACTGACCTATCCAGGATCTGCCCTATACTCAAGGTCATTATTCACTAATACAAGGCAGAGTGATTGATGGACATGTGGGTTAATTCAGATATTTGAGCTATTATGAAACCACAGTCCCCAATGCCTCAGGGTAGGCGATTCTGCTACCTTTCGTACAATATTCCATTGTACATGTTTGGTGTATATTAATAATTTCACTCACACACTGATCCTTACCAATGTTCCACCTGTGTGTGAAACTGTTATATTTTATCATATCAGGCATAGAAAAAATGAAATAAGTATGAATCTGATAGCCATGTATGCACACATTTTTAGGAGCATGGCAATCCAAAGTTGATTATAGGAGATAAATAATAGCTCACGTTACAGGGTAAAATGCGTCTACACCCCTTTATGATGATATACTGAATACCGTAGTTAATCACGTTAAAAGCAATATACAAAATATATAAGGGGGTGCGGTTGATGATAAATACCATCATATTTAGTATATATATGCCTACGAGTTGAAATAAAGGTCATAATACAAGTTTTTGGAAAGACAATATGCTTTGAGATTGAAGCAGAGAGAGAGACACACTAAAGGAGAGTAATCAGTTTGCTGATATGCAGATTTTCACTTTAGAAGCAGAATAATTTTTTACTAGAATGTAATTTTTGTAAAAAGATTTTTATGAGACTTATCATAAGGGAAGTTTTATTGATAGATTATAAAATCATAATTTGTTAAACATGCACCTCTTTTCTTTACATTTGAGTATATTTTTACATACATTTACAAAGTAATCACAATTGATTGATAATTATTATTGCTCCTTTACTTAATAATTAAATGATGCAATTTTAAATGTTTTTGTTTATTTTTAGTGGAAAACTAAAGAATGCTTATTGTAAGTACCAACACTACTAAACAATTAGCACATTTACAAAATATAATGCCAACACAATTAGGATGAAAAAATTAACACTACAATAGAATATAATGTGAAATATTAGTAAAATTATCTTAAATCTGATAATACTGAAAAGATTAAAAATAACTCATAAATATGTTAAAATTTATATTTTAATTTACTAATCACAATAGACTTCTAAAGAAAGTCTTTTATTATGTTATTTTGAAAAGCTAATATCTATTAAATATAGTTTGATACTCTTAAGAAGCAAGTTTGCAAACACACTACTTTATAGTATGCTATGCGTACCACTGATACACATAGGTATTTAAAAATTCCTGAAACAATAGTTTACATTCATTTGCACATATAAATTTCCAAAAAATACTATACAACTCATATGCACAAACAAATTCTCAAAACAATACTATACAACTCATATGCTCAAACAATTTCCCCAAATATATAACTATGACTAACTACATCATATGCCCCCAAAACAATTCATTCTCAAAAACCAAACAATACTAGCGACTCATGCACAAACATTTAACTAACATGACACCGAAAAAACATTTAACTGTTTTATTTAATTGACTTTTAAAGAAGCATAACTTGCTTAGCTCACAATATACAGACTTATGAACTTGGGAATGGTATAAAAATATTCTGTTTGATTACATTAACAAAAATAATCTTTTAATTGTTTGAATATAGGATGTGGTAAGCTCAAACTATTCACATATTAGAATTGTAGATTTTTAGTCTTTAAATAATTATATAAAGCTGTATAAAATAATTTTTATCTAAACTGCAACATGTTAAACCAATATTTTTCAAAAGTGAATGATCAAAAGCCCAAATTAATATTTATTGTTATTTAGTGGTGAACCCAATAAGACGTTTAAGGGGTTCAACATACCCTCCATTCTCCATTGACTTTGACAAAAATTGCCTAAGCTTAAAGAGGATACACATATATTAAAAAACATATTTATCAGTAAAATTTAAATTAGTGTTAATATATAAAACAACTAAACCCTTAGCTCATTCCCCATATACAAGGTTTCTAGATATGGCACTGCTATCAATTATTTATTTTTTATGAAATACTACCGAATTGTATTATTCAAATATATACGTACACTGTATTTGTATTTTATTCTCTTAGCACTGTGTCTTCCTACCAATTTGGATTGTAAACAATATTAGTTATTAATTTAATAATTTTATAGTCCAAGCTAAGCAAAGTTTGTTTAGTGCTAGCATGTTTCCCATGCTTAGCATTGACCTGAGGGGTCACGATTAATTTAAATCCTGAATGGGTGTATTGTGTTTCACTATGATTTTATTATACTTCCTAAAGCTAATGATGTTGCCTTTCTTTAAAACATTTATCTTGCTCATGTTGGGCCAACAATTAGTTTAAGTTGTGAATAATTGAAAAGTCAGCAAGAGGGGCAAGTCCTATGAGTAATGTTGAGGGAACCATCTTAGTATGTGTGTGTAAGCGCAGCGTACCGGCTTTGCTTAGATTGTTAAAGTTTATTTGTATAAGATTGTATGTCATTCCTATCTATGTAAATGTCTATATTTCAACTGAAAAACATTGTTTTAAAGGCAATAGCATCATACTTTGAAAATAAAATAAATAAATAAAAATAGTAGTTTTAATCAATTATTACTAGGATCTAAATTTATAGGGAAGATAGCATCAAGCTATTTTGGGTTCAATATTTTGACTTGAATGCATTTATTATTATTATTATTATATATATTATTTATATTATATTAATTATTATTATTATTACACCGCGTCTGTACTACCCGTTCGGGTTATACGCACTTACGCTAATGTGTAATGGTAGGGTGATTGTAACATGAAATGAAGGACCTACAGTTTAACGTGGAATCCGAACCACGGTGGCGGCCTGGCATTCCCCACATTAACAAGATGTCTTGTCAGAGGTGAAGGAAGGGTTTGGAAATCAGATAAATCTGTGCCGGGACCGAGGATTGAACCCCGGCCGCCAGCATAGAAGTCTGACACCTTACCCCTAGACCACCAGGTCACCTGAATGCATTTATTGTTTCATGGAGTACTAACATATGACATAAAAGAAAAGTGAATCACTATTAAATTTAGTGGGAGCAAGTTTTTAGTTTAAGACAAAAGTGGCAGTCTAGTCTAGCATGTGATAATGGTTTTATCATTCAGCAATGCAGTGTTATTAAAAAATTAATAAAATCAAACACAATATATAGTTAATCTAAGGCATTCTTAATCAAAATTGAGATTGTTCAACTTGTGAATGGTCACTCTCATTACACTCTCATTCTACTTTTAAAATGGTCAATCTCACTACACCAAAGGAAGTTTGTTCACCTTTGCAAATAGTTCCTCTATAACACTATAGAGTTGTTAAACTTTTCCACTAGTTGTTAATCATAGCAAATTAGGATCATTTAACTTGGAAAATATGAAATTGAGCTAAGATTGTGCTAGATCCCTTTTTGCCTATTACTCCAAGATCTCGTTTTGATGGTGTTTTGAATTTCTACCTGTGCTTAATGTTTTTAGCTTATTTTTGAAAACCTAAATATCATAACAAATGAGTTATATTCCAAAATGTCGCATCTTTGTAATTTTTTATGTCTTATAATAACTTAATAGTTGTATTACGTTCTGCTTGTGAAATATGCACATAATTTTGAAAAATAAATAAATCCAAGGAGCCATAAACAGGAGAATACACTTTATGAAATTTTAATACTAGGCTCAATCAGGCCCACCAGGTGATCAAACTGGGCCAGATACCAGGGGCCAAGCGCAGCCACTCCTTTCTTTGTAATATTTTACTTTAGTGACTGCAAAACACAATTTGTCTAATAAAAGAGGGTTTTTGAGGGGCCTGGTGACGCTCCTAAATCAATTAATGTCTAGAAAATATCTACATTGGCACTTATCTGGAATTGTTTTGAACATTAGACTCCTACATAAGCTATTTGAATGCATCTGTAAGCTATTTAGAGTGGTTCTCACCAGAATTATTTTGAAAATTCGACTACTTTAAATGCTATTTACAGTGATTCTCTTCCAGAAAAATCTTAAAACCTTACAAGCTATTTCAAGTAGTCCCCTTTGACAGATTTTTAAATTTTTTATTACCTCTTGAATTTATTTTGAATGATCCTCTGCTGAGCTATGTTTGAAAACTAGATTCTTCTTTAAAGCGGTTGACCTCAATTTTTTTTTTTTAATTTGAATGTCCCTAGAAGCCATTTAGTATAGCCTTTGCCTAGAATTATATTACTTTTATAGAAGCAGTTTAAGGTGGTCTTTTCCTGCAATTTTTTTGAAAATTGGGTGACTCTAGAAGCTATTTGGAATATCCTTGCCTGGAAAATCTTTTAAAATTAATTGTCTCTTGAAGCTATTTAAATTGGGCCTCTACCTACAAATTTTGAAAACTTGATTGCTCTCAGAATATATTTTTAATAATACTCCTCTGGCAATTTTGATGATTGGATCTCTCTAGAATTTATTTAGTGTCTTCTCCCAACACATTTTTGAAAAATTCGTTACCTCTAGGAGTTTGATACAAAGCCATCTTTCAGCTTCATATTCAATAATATTGGAGTGAGCTAAATCTAAAGGGGGGCAAGTTTATTCTACAGGGAGGAGAAGTTTATTCCAGTGGGTGGGGGGGGGGATGGAGGGGGAGGAAGGTTCTTTACAGAAGCAGAATGCCTGCCTACCCATCTCCTGTTTCTAAACCAATGCTTGACATGTTTTTTTTTTTTTTTTAAACTTTGCTGTTACTTTCACAAAAGAAAAGCAATGTACAATAATTTGACATTTCTAAACTGAACACAAAAATATTATAGCAGATAATGATTTAAATTGAACCCGATCTACTGCCTAACTCTCTTTCAGTGCCAAATTTAGTTTCAGTATACAAATAATAAGACTGTGAAACTTCCAAACACTTTGAAACTTTGGACAAGACTGGACCGAACCAGACATATATTTGGTAGAAATAATAGTAAATTCCTTCTAAGAATACTCAGCTGGTGGGCTGGGTATGTACTATTACCTAGTATGGATATGAATTTTTATTGATAGTCATTCATATTTTATTTTGTATTTTTTTCATCTTAAGCATTTTTTTACTATGAGTGAATCTACATCTTGGGCTTGGGCCCTGTACCATGGTACCAATAGTCCTCCCCTTGTGGCGAGCCTAGATTCGTTAAAGTAAAAAATTGAAAGTACCGTTGTGTCATAATTTAAATAATCTTCAATAGCAAATTCCACATAAGCTCTCCTTTGAATTGTTGTGTGAATTTATGCCATTTTGTATTGTCTTTACTGTATATTTTTAACAAGCCAAATACCAAAAACACTGGTTAGCTAAAATAAAAATGTTGCTTTCATCATACAAATATTAGTAGATATTAAAGACACATTAAAATTATTATTAAAAATAATTAATTCTCTCAAATTTTATAATGGTTTAGTAATGTATCACAGAATTGGTTTCAGTCAGAATGATTCTTTTTACAAGACATTGAAGAATAAGAATTGAACCACCAATAATTGATTAATAAATCAATTCATTATTTAAATTAATTATATAAGCCAGCGGTTCCCAACGTGGGGTACACATGCCCCCAAGGGTACGTGCCAAGACGTTCGGGGGTACAAGAAAATATTTTAATAATGTCGGAAAGAGCTATACATGCCAGCAGTGTAAGATCCGTCAAAAGGTATGAAATTAACTCATTGAAATGGTTAGGGATGGTGTGAGTTTTCTTCTATATTTAACCTTGAGAAGATGATTTCAATTTCAAACATAAAATAGTTTTTATAATTATTAATAAAATTAAATAAATAAATTAAAATGTATTTATTATACATTAATAAATAAATTAAATGTATTAGTTTTTATTGTAATGTTTGCTTTTTGAATGCAAATCTATATGCCTTCTTTATTCAGCTTATTATCACATTGTTTTAATCCCATTACTAGTCCATTTATTTTCAGTTGCAATAAATAAATAAGAAATAACTACTACTGTACTACTGTAATAATTCAACATTTTGCGAAAAATTAAGAGAACAATTTATGTAAATTGACTGCCAAGGGTTATGCAAGCGAAAAAAAGGTTGGGAACCGCTAATATAAACAATTGTTTTGTTGAATTTATAAGGATAATGCTGGTGACTTTTTTTTACACATTGGTAAAATTCAAAAATATAAAAACTATCAACATAAATGTGTGTCTGATAATTTTAGGTATTAATGAACAATTTCAACACATTTTATCAACAGTAAAAGGTTATAAAATAATACATTTACTTAATTGCTTTACACACCTTATTAACTGTCCTTTTATCGTTTCACCTAATAAAAATGTATTGTTAGAATGCTGGCTTAGAATTGGGTGTAAGGAACATGAACAACTGCAACATATATGGCAATAATTTTCTTGTTGGTTTTTATAGAGCATTGAAGGATTTTACTCAGATGGGTTGGTATCTTAGCTTAGCATTTCTCATTAATATTTAAATACAGAAGTAATGTGCTCATCAAAGTTCAAAATGAGATAAATAAAATTAGTTTTGTCATTGATTATTTTAAATATGAAAAAAAAAGTCAATAATGATTTCAAACTTTTAAGATACAAAATGACAAACAATACTCTTTAGGTGTGTAAAAATACATTAGTAAAAACCGAATGCCAGTTGGTGGTCTTGGGAGTTGCGAAACGTAGCTTTGGATGTGGGGTCAAGGGTAAAAATATTCCAAGGCTTGTTTTTATCTTTGGGGTTTAAATGATCTATTTAAATAATTTTAGATGTATTAATGTATTTAATTATCATGTTGAATACATAAAATTACGCTTAGTTAAAATAAATATTTCACAGAGAATATAATATTGAATAAAAAAAGCTGAGTAAATTAATGCGAATCCTGCATTCCTGCTGAACATACGATTGGCGTAAAACTGACACTGCACATGTACCAATATTGACCAATAGCATTCGTAGATCTCTTACTATAATATTATTTCATTGGCTGAAATACTCTGCGACAGCGAGAGGCAGTTTACATTTTGCTTATTTTTCCTCAAAGGGCATGAATGCACCTTTTTTCATTCCCTTCCATCCCTAATTCCATTTATTGCTTTCAAAGCAAGTTTGAGTTCTGGCTTCTAGTAGGTCCTCATGGCGGCAACAGACCCAAAGTAACCCTTGACAAAAACGAATCTCAAACAAAATGGTGCCAAAATGATCAAATATATTAGGTTTGAAATTTAAAAGATATTTTAAACAGTAAATAAGGTTTTACTTTGCTCTCAATGATGACATGGATCGATCTCACCTGATAAAAGCACGGAATTGGAATAAATAGCAATAAAACATCCTTGGTGGCACCTATATATTTAGTAGAATGTTAGAGATATTAGATGCTTGGGACTAATATTGTTTATTGGAATGCCCTAGATTAAGCTTGCCAGTAATAAATGTGATAATTTAATCCTGTATCTTGAATGTGGTCATTGAATATATAGCTAAATAATATAGTTAAATACTTAGCCTAAATATATTCCAGATAAATTGTTGAAAATAATTTAATCCTTCAGTGCCCTCTTTAAAATTAGAATTACATGAAGAAAAAAAAAATGCTTGCATTAAAGTTGCTCTCATGAATAACAAACATGATCAATTTTGTCCATAAGAAAAGTATTTTACAAGCATGACATTGAGTTAATTGACAGTTTCTTGAGCGCTCTGCATGGCGAGATTTTATTGGACTACCTCCAGCGATCAGTCTCTCTATACATTCTCTCAATATTGTCTCTCAACATCTTTTCTTGTTCTGTGAAAATCAAAAAAACAAATTGATTTACTAAGAAAATCAGATTATTTTACAATTTAATGTTTTAAATCATATGATTGTTTTTAACAGAGTATATTTTGGTCTAAGACTGTGTAATAAACTTCAAATCACTCGTACTCAGCCAGAATTTATACAATAAACTTGATCTTGACTAATTTAATGTGAATTATAAATACATAATTATGCATGTAGTGCCTTCTTGAGCGACAAGCATACCTTCTACATAGTTGCTACCACAAAAATGGTGAGACCAAGACCCCCAGCATGCAGATCCTTACTATATATGAAGGTGGCCATAGTATGAAACAGTGTTTAGGTCACAAAAATGAGTGACTTTGGGTCACCCATATTAATAATGGAGCATGACGCTCTGGTATCTTGGCTGTCATGTTTTGATCAGGTTGACTATGTTGTAAGTATAGACACATCATTAGACATTAGGGATAAATGGTTGAATATTGAATTTTCAGTTAAAAATATGTCGTATTCTACATGTCCTTACCATTCATTCAATGTCATTTAATGTATTTTATCCGAAAAATGTTGACAAAATCAGAAAATTTACTTACAAAAGATTGCAGTCTGAATTAATTATTAATCTGTGGAGTAAAAATAATTTTAGCTCAAATTGTATGATGTTTGCATGAAATTTTCTGTTAATTTTGTGTTTTATTCAAAAACTGTCAAGTGATCTTACCTTCACTGAGGTTTGCAATAATACATTGCTTTCTCAGAAACTCTGCACACAGCTCTTTACTAAGTCCAAAGGCATGCATATTGCATGTAAATGTACTGAAAGCAAAATAAAAAGAATATTTAAAAAAATATTATTTTACCATTATATTAAAAACGATGATACAATAAACCCTAAGGGTATTCAATTTTTTTCATTCCAAATTTGAGCTCAAGTATGGTTCTCAGAAAGCTTCTGAATATCAGGTGTGGATTGAGCCACCAGGACAGCAGTAGATAGCCTAGCATATTGGCTTTCTTTGGTCTGCCACAAGCCATAACTACTTTAAATCAAAATAAAACTATCAATTCATTTTTGAATAGTAATTTTTATTGAATTTCTATTTCTGGGTACAGTGGTTAAGTCTGAGGGTGCTCAGAATCCTAGATAATATACAACATTTGTGAAGATGGCATGAGATTAAAAACTATCTTATTTGTGGTTTCTAATCATTGTTTATAGAAAATTTCTTCAACTAAATATTAAAGTATTTGTTTGGTGTAACTTGTACAAACTGCTAGTAACTTTGTCATTGATACAAGTAGTATGTTAAAAATATTTTTACAAACTTAAATGTATAAAAATAAACTCTTTAGTTCATTTTTGTCTACCCATTTATAAGTATTTATGGATATATCAGTAGAAAATATAATCTGATGTTTGACAGGGAAAGGAAAGGAAATAATCCTATGGAGAATGATGTAGATTAAGTACCTAGGAAAGGGAGATTGCAAGAGAGAGAGAGAAAAAAAAAAGGGATGGGAGCAGATTAACAACAAGTGTGTAGTGAGAGGAGAAGAATTGAAACAAATAAAAGTAAAGCATGAGATGGAGGCATTTTACTAAAATTACCCAAGTACAGGCTGAAACAGCTGATATCTTGAGGAGGAATTTTTTCATAAATTGTTTTCCACTCTACCTGCATGCGAAAGCAGGTACACTTCCTCTAAATTCAACCTTACTCATCTCTGACATGTTAGTGTGAAATGTTCATGTGCACAACCTAAGCATGTGATTAAATAAAGTGTACTTATTTTGTGATTTGTTCTTGTATTGTTGATCTGATAGAAAAAAACCTGTCTTTTAACTCCAAGCTTTAAATTTAGATACAAGGTAATTTTTTTCTTAAATGGTTATCCTAGGCAACACTTTCTTTTGCTTCAAACAGACAAAAAAAACAACAACTCATAATTTTATTTCTTCTGGCCGAGTTTTTAATCAATCTAAAAATTAATCTAATAAAAAATTTAAAATTCCAGCTTTAAGGTGCACATGTTTTGGCACAAGGGCTACTAATTTTGAAATTTCAGACCCTCTGCATGGGATAGATATTGCGCAATGCTCATTACAAACAAACAATCTCTTCATTTTATTAATAAAGACTCTAAAGTTCAAAAATCTCATCTCTAATATTTACTTTTTTATTAAAACATCAAAATCTTACCATTCCAACATAGTGTAGTAAAAAAAACCCCCAATATTGATCCACACACTATTATAAGGTAAATCCGAGAAAGTTTTGACTCACCCTAACTGCCCGAATGTAATATTTTCCTGGTATTGTTTCTCATCAGTGATGGCTTCCAAACTGTTATTCTTAATGTCCTCTCTGGTTACCACGGGGCGGTGAACTCGCTCACATTGGAGAGCGTCGAAGAACGCAGCATTCCAAAACCTCAGACTCCTCCATATTTTCTGATCGCGCAAGTAGGTGTACAAGTACTCTTTGTAAGGTTCACAGCCAGGTACATCCACTAGGGAAGTAAGGAAAATATAATATTACAGTCTAAAAAATGTTACAACACAATGGCACAAACGTTCTCATATTGCGTATTTTAGCTTTGAAGAAAATTTTCAAACACAGCTTTTTAGTAAACTACCCTTAAATAAGTATTACCCATAAAAACAAACATAATCATCCTCTTGTTAATCACAATAATCACTCTCTATCTAAAAAATTTTCACCGAATTATCCATATATAACTAACACAATTCAAATTTTCTAAATAAATTATTTATGAGCTACCCTAAAATTATTTGTTATTTTTAAAAATAAAATCGTATTCTTATTTATCGTGGAAAAAATTCCCATATTCCCATTTTGATTTCAACCTTTAAGGTCAATTTCTGAAACATTAAAATTTTATATAAATTAATTTAGCTTAGATAATTAAAGATATGTTATTATTGATATGTAAAATAGTTTGTTGATACCAATTTTGAACCAAATTTCTAAAGCTATTTTTTTAAATATTCAAATTTAAAATAAAAAACAGTCACAGGGTTCCTACAGTATTTGTAAAAATATTCTCCCTGACTTTTCCCTGACTTTCCCTGACTATTTTCCCAAGTTCCCTGACCAATTTCTCATAAAATTTCCATTATAACTTTACGGTACTATACACGTGAAAATATTAATTTAAATAAATTTATTTCGGCCTCCTCCCCCCTTACAGCCGACCTTGCCTCACCTCTCATGGAAGAATAAGAAAGCAGACATCTTGCCAATCAGTTGAGGGAAAATGATGGAAAAATAATCCCTATCAAAAATTTGTAACAAACTTGATTCCCTTTGGTATCATGTGCAGAAATACGTATTAAATAACAGGCTACTAAGAACATACTAAAGAGTTTGGTATCATTACAGTTTTATTTTACCTAAACTGTACATTTCCTGAACTGAATAGCTTACAACAGGAACTCTGTCTGCTTTCATATTATTCATGTCTCAAGTCAATTTTATTTTTATTAAAATTATCACTATAGTCATACAATAAGAAACTATGTTATATTTAATAAAGTGAAGCTTGCTTCTTCTTCAGTTCTTGCAACTCCACGTCTATTGCTTCTCGTTTCTCTTCAGTTGCCATCATTAATTTTTTCTTTCTCCTTCTAAATCTTTAACTTGTATATCTAATTTCCTCTTTTCTGCCTTCTTGTCTTTTTCACTTTTTTCTTGCTTCTTCATCTCTAAGTATTCATGATAGCGTTTCCGAGCACCTCTCACGTAATCCAACATCTTTTTGCTAATGTGTATATTTTTAATCCCTCCTGCTTCTTGTATCTCATCATGAATGTGACGCTGTGCAATGACTGTCTTTTCATGCATGTTTTCAACCAGTAAAGATTTATTGACTGAAAAACCACCTTCAACAGTTGCATTCCCATGCGACAAGACAAGGCAAATCTTTATTACTTCCCAAAGATGTTTGTAGTTTGCTTCTCCTATTAGAAAGCTACCATAAATAGTGTCAAGTCCTACTTCATCACTAAACTGATCACAAGGACGAAATATTTCTTGAAGCTCAGATTTTTTGAGGTTGCAAAAATGCAAGTATTCTTTCTTGGCATTTTCAGCCAGAACATCATTTATGATGTTGGCATGGTTGAGTTCCTCCAAAAGAAAAGAAAATCTCTTCTGGGCCAGTTGAGGTGAATGTTGAATAACACAAGGATCCAATGAAGACAAACCTCTCACAGCTTTCTGTTTTAAGGGACTTTTTTCTTGTAGTTTTGCAATCATGGTGGTTAACATACTGCGGCACTCATGTATAAATTCTAATTTTTGTCTTTCTGTTACTGTGATCGCAGTTTCTCCTAACAAACGTTTTGTTGCAAATCCTATATCAATATTTTTGCTAAGAATAAAATTTTCTGATTTTTTTGTGTCGGTAGACAGTAACTTTGGACCCGTGCACTTCATAAGATCAGGTTTCACACAACGATTCATAAGGTATCTTAGAAGTTTCTCTACAGCTTCAAAAAGATATGGAGTCATTGGTTTTGATGTCTGGAACCGTTGCAGGAAAGGCTGACATTCATCTGCAATTGTCTTGCAGAACGCTAGTTTACACTTTAGGAATGGATCACAGGCTGCTCTTTTCAGTGTCTCTACAGGTTTTGTTTTAGGAAGTTTTGCTTCTTTGAGAAACTTAATAACATGGTCCCAAATTTGTAATGCCCTTTGAAAGCACTTCGCATTCTCTAACCAACGCACACCACAGAACTTCAATGGAAAAGTTGTACACCCTGTCAACTGGGTGAACAATGCTCGACGAGCTGGAGAGTCAGTGAACAGGTAGTACATGTGACGTAATAAGCTACTTATATCCCAATCAACAGACTCTACTCCTGTTCTCAAGGAACCATGAACAACATGAAGCCCACATGTTCCCAGATTTAGCAAACTACATACTTCATTGTCTGTTACAGATTTGAGGTGTTCCTGAAGAAGTGTTATAAACTTTAAATTGACATTTGGGCCATCCATTGACACTTGTATCAACTTAGAGAGTGGAAGAGGAGAAATACCATCCAGAAAATGCTTCAGTAATTCTTCAGCAGTGCTCCTATCGAAAAACACACTGTTTAAGTAACGACTGATGACTTTATGATTTTCCTTGTCCCAGAATCTAATTACAATGTCCATCTGTCCTCTTTGAATAACTTTATTCAATGCCTCATCAAAACAAATTACAAAGTTGTTACATGATTTTAGGCGGTCCAGTAAATTATTATGAAAGAATGGAGCCAAGCCATGCACAATGAAGTATGCAGCCTTGTCTCCACCAAGGGTAAAGGCATTGGCAATGGAACACTCGGGAAACATCAATTGAAAAATTGTACTTAAATTATTGCACAAATTGAAAGACTTTTTTTGTCAACAACTTGCATAGCCCAAATGACTTCCGCCTTAGTTATATCATCTTTTATAACAAAAGTGTTATGGTTTCTTTGAGGCACTACACTAATTTCACTTTTAGCAACAGCTTCCTTCTGCGACGTTACGATTTTCGATGAAACAGAAAAACTCTTCGAGCAACCAGCAGAATCATCACTAGGTAGAATGTCTTTGTGTGCCAGAGATTCTCTTGAAACTGGGGAGCTCGATGAACCTGAATCACTTGACTTTTTTGAAAAAAAAGTCAACAGAGAGCGTTGATTTGTCAAAGTTTCAAGAGTTTTGATATGAGTTGGTCCTTTTGCATGGGAAGCTAATGCTTGCTTTCCCATATTACTTAAGTTTATAATTTTTTTTGCACACTTTACAAAATGCCTGCAGCTTATTACTTTCAACACCACTTATCCAGTATGAGAATTCAGGAAAATGGTCTGGGCTTAGCCAGAGCTGGTTAAAAACTGTTTTTTTGTTAGACATTGCTGGTGTAGTCTAATCAGTCCTGGTGCACTGTTTAAAACTATAACGATGACAAACCTTGAACAAGAACAAAAACAAGTGATCACTAAAGTTAAAAGAATTGTCATGTGCAGGCTAGGAGACCTCTGCGTTCACATTCTGAAATAAAATGCTACCAAAACTTGTGTTAGGGCAAGTTTGAGCATGGTAAGTGCCCCTCAGCTTTCTTCATTGGGGCAGTGGCTTATGACGCAGTAAATAGAAAAAATATTTTCTTTGTTTTTTCTAAGTGTGACATGAAGACATGAATTGTCATTTCCCTGACTTTCCCTGACCTTTTTAAAGCTTCCCTGACTTTCCCTGACTATTATTTTTTTCCCTGACTTTCCCTGACTTTCCAGAGCGTAGGAACCCTGAGTCATCAGTAAACTAACAACAGCCAAATTTTCCTCATCTTTATTTGCAATGTTCATGTCAAACATTCCCCAGATATACATTTTAAGTAAAATCAACATAGACATCTTTAAATAATTCGAATTTTCAAAAATCACTCCTAAGTAAACAACCCTTTATTGAATTTTTACCAAAAACCAAGTATACAGGGTTATTTGTAATGTGAAACACTCCCACAATACCCATTTGAAACCAAATCGTTTGAGCCATTTGTAAAATATTTAAAGTTTTTGAAAAAATCAGTCATCAGTAAATTATCTTTCAACTAATTTTTGCCCAAAACCCAATTATATATCCATTATTGTTTCCAGTCTGACCTGGGTCAATTTTTTTTATTCAAGCCATATATTTTCCACTATCGGCCTGGTAGGCCAGTCATAGCTTAATATGCCTTATAATCTAACTTAAGACTAGGACAAGTGCAACACTCAGTCCCCAGCCATTAATTCATCACTGTCAAAGGGTAAACCCACATTTCACCAATGATAAATTTGTCAGCCATGCCGGGAATCAAGCTCGGGATCCTTAGCTCAGTAGACAGACACACTACCGACTGATCCAAGGTGTCTGATAAAATAAAGTTTATGAAGATTCTAAACTTCCTCAAAGTTCTCAGTTGGGGAATGTTCCAGAAAATACTCCTCCAAAACCATTAAAATCGGGAACTAATCCAACCCTAATCACAACACATCAAGGAAGGAGTGTGGACTTCCTAAGAGATTAAATCAAATCGCACAAACCAAACAAAAAATGAAATTGGTAAAGAATGATAGGTTGCATTAAAATAATGTTATTTTTCCTTTTCTTGGTTTAAAATTTTTTTATACTACATATTTGCATATATGTTAGTAAATGTTTTCAAATTAAACAGGATATTAAAATTATTAAAGAAAAGTTTGACAACTTTTATTTTCTCACCTAGAATAGCTTATTATGTATATTGGTTTTGCATGTGCAAACTAGAATCTTAAACGTAGGTAGTTAAGAGCTGTGCTAATTACTATACTAAACTATATACCATTAAAGCAGGAATTGTAAAAAAGGTAAGTGCTGCTTAGAGGTAGGTAATAGGGGATGGTTAACTATTTAAACATCTGTTAGTTTGGTATCCCAAGAAAAATACTAGATGCTCATATAAACCAAGTGTACAGATACATATACTTGTACCTATTATCAAGGAGACAATCTAGGATACTTTCTCTTTAAAACATGTGTGTTTTTACTTACCTTCATGATAGAAAGTAAAACACATGTTCATAAGCGACTTTGCCGGCGAGAAGTCCTCGGCATCAGCACATTCAAACAAGGCAATGGCGAAATACTGGACCAGGCTGTAGAAGGTTGATTCATCCACTCTCTTATGGTGAACCCTCTGGGCATTAACAAACCTCGCAAACCAAAGACGCCCTGCTTCGTGCTAGGAAAATAAGAGTTAAAGCTTTCAAATATTGTTATATCTCTTATATATATGAAGAATGCTAATATAAACATTTATTTTTGATCTAAACATCATACTTACTTGTGTAAATAAGATATACTTATTTGCAACATTTTCTACCAACCATTTAAATGTATTCTAGGATAAAAGTTTATTGTATAATATAAAACAATTTTATAGTTTTAAATGTTTTAATAGAAAACCATATTTTTTAAATAATAAATTATTTTCCTATCACTGAAGCTGCACCTAATGAATTGATTAGATTATTATTATAATTATTATTATAATTATTATAGTTATTATTATTATAATAATTATAACTATAATAATAATAATAATAATAATAATAAAAATAATAATAATAATAATAATAATAATAATAATAATAATTATTATTATTATTTATTATTATTATTATTATTATTATTATTATTATTATTATTATTATTATTAGCACCGCGTCTTACTACCCGTTTGGGTTATACACACTTACGCTAATATGTAATGGTAGGGTGATTGTGAGATGAAATGAAGGACCTACAGTTTAACGTGGAATCCGAACCACGGTGGAGGCCTGGCATTCTTCACATTCACAAGTTGTGATTAATACACTTGTCAGAGGTGAAGGAAGGGTTTGGTAATCAGATAAATCTGTGCCGGGACTGAGGATTGAACCCCGGACCCCAGAATAGATTAGAGTTAAATATATTATGTTCACAATGTTGCCTACCCAGTAGCAAATCAAAATACTTACATACCTTACAGGTTAGGTAAGATTTGTGTAAACAAATAAAAAAAACTTCCTTACTTAATCCATCCTCACTAACTTTCTCCACACTTCCCTGTCCTTGCATGCTACCTTCGCTTCAGGGACACCGAGTTATACATGATCTTATATTATTATCTGATATTATTATTATGTTTCTCTTTTTAACAAATTTGGCTACAACATTTATGCACGTTTTACTTGGCCTACCCCTTCCATTTGATAAACTCTACCTTCATATACTATTTGATTCGTCACTCGATCCACACTCATCCTCTCAACATACCCAAACCAATGTAAATATAATCAATCATGTTTCACTTTTACACAACAAATTTTCTATAAATAGCAGTTAAACAAAAAATAACACATATATACCTACTAGAATAATTGAAACAAATTTATTATACTGGTAATATTACCATTTACTGTTCAAAAACCAAGCTATTTGAGCTGCTCATGTATATAGTTTCCAAGAACCAGCTTGGAAGCCTTGATATATTCCCAAATGTCCACCGAATCATATGTCCTAGGGGTGTGTGCAAAGTCCACTCTTTAAATTAGAAGCAAACTCTAATATATTAAATATTCTTGAAGCTGACTCAAAGTTTGATTATATATTTTTATTTGTTCTATGTTTGAAAAATATTATCTTGTGGTTATTTATTTAACTTTATGTACTAAAATTACTTTGGATAATATTTGATTGCCCAATTGTTTGTAACATGCTATTATGATGGGCATAGAAATAATTCAATTTGGGATGGGGGAGGGGGGCTGATGGTAAGGGGGGTTAAAATCTTAAGTTTATGACATGATGTTAAGACTTAATACTAAACTCTTAGAAATAAGCACATTGTTACTCTCTAGGCCTACAGTAAGAGTGGAATTTTATTTGTGTAAGAGAGAGTGGAAGGAGGGTGGGAGGGGGGGAGGTTTAAGCATTCAAGTAACAAGAAAGTTTTACCCTCCTCCCTCCTAGTTAATGTTAGAAACTGAATACTCCTATAAGCTATTTATAGTAATCCTTGTTTGGAGAATTTTTGAAGATCATACTCTTTTAAAAGCTATTTAGAATAGTAATACCCCTTATATTTTTTAAAATTTGGAAAATTCTTGAGGTTATTTGGTGTAGTCCTCTTCAGAAAATTTATGAAAAGTGACTTACAGTTACTTTGTTTATAAACTAGATTCTCTAAAATCTAATTGAAGTGGTCCTTACTAAGATTAAAAATAAATAAATTTGGATGTGCTTAGAAGCTAGTGTTTTATTGGCTCGATTTTTTTTCTCCAAAACTTATATGCCACTAGAATCGCCTGGAAATTTTTGAAAAGTAAATGCCTTTATATATTATTTAAAGTTTTATACAAGGCCTTCCTTAAACTTTATATTAAAAACTTTGAAATATGTCATGGAGGGGAGAGGTTTGAACCCCCTAACACCTCTCCCTAGGCCCATGGCTACAATCCCAACTTACAATTCAATTACATAAAGATTTTTCCTGTATGAATATTGATCTGTAATGTACTCAACAACTCAAAATGTCAATAATTGACAATTTATTTTTGGATCCAAAATGAAATAGTTTGTGTGAAGTGTCTTTCCTCTTCCCTTTATTTGTTTGATAAAGGTAACAAGGCTGAAATATTATTCAATTTGTTTTTAAATGTGTGTGTGACTACTCCTACCATAGAAAACAGAAGAAAGGAAGAAATGGTCACCTTTATGTATTGGATTCTTCTCACATTTTTTCTCTTTCCCTAGGTGGGCTATCTAAGTTAAATTTGAACTTATTAGTGGCGGCCTAGTTTATTTTTCCTTTTTTCTTTATTTTTATCAATTTACATTATTATAAAATGACCATAATAAATATTTTTTTGGCTAAGCTTTGTAATGGTTGAGGCTTGATTTTTTTTATAAGAGACTTAACGTCTCTTTTTTCAAAGCTAAGTTGAAGTTTCAAAGCCAAGTTGAAGTTTCAAAGCTTTGTACACCCGCAAACTAGGATAAACTTAAATCCCAGCCCTCATACCATTAAGTTGCCATTCAATGTAAACAAAATCAGAATTAAGAAAACATTATCATACCAGTGTAAAAATGTTAAAACTCATGCTCATCATGCTACTATCTGATAAAGTATTGTGGTCATAAATACTTTCGGTTTTGAGATTACAAAACTCAAATATTGATTTTACAATTCCATCCGTCCCTGACTCTATAAAGTCAAAATGGTTAAGTGGATTTTGTTCATACAAGATATTTAGATGTTATGTTACATAATTATTTATACCTCATAACTTTTTTGCTTTAGATTCTAGTACTTGAAATAACCTAATTTACTGATACGTAATTTTGGAAAATTTGAAATGTATCAAAATAGTTATAATATTTTGTTTAAAAGTGATATTAGGAGAGTGTTTTACATGAAAAATAATATTCATAGGTACTTATTTTTTGGGTTAGTATTCATATAGATTGGGTCATTTACAAATTTTTTTTAAAATTTTTATATTTCTAAATTGGCGATTTTGCTTAGAATGGATCTCTGGGAAATGTTTTACATGACAAATACATTGTATGAATTTTTTAACGGAAAAAATAATTTAAAATAGTTCACTAATGAAAATTACAAATTTTAGGTTTTTTAAAAATAGTTCTAATGATTTAGATAACTATCTGGGAAGCTTTTTTTTACATCATTAGTAAGTAATTCTTTATATTTATTTTTATATAAAAAAAGTTCAATTAAAGGTATTTTACTAATAATAACTGGTTTTGGAAAAATTTGAAATTCTTCAAAAATAGCTTAATGACTTTGCTCAAAATAATTTTCTGGGGATTATTTTACACGGTAAAATAAATAATATATTTTTATATTTACAAATACAAGTATTTCCAGAAGCATTAAGTATTCTTTAAATGGTTGAAAGAATTTTGTTTAAATCTTATATATGAAGGGTGCTTTTGTGATTAACAAGAGGATAAGTTTGTTTTTCTGAAGAAAACTTTACTAATAGTAGTTTACTGACAATCTATTTTTGAAAATATTGGTTTTTGTAGTCTTAATGAAGATTTGTATTCAATACATCTTGTATTTAGCCCATCTCTAGTTCCAGCGATAATAAAGCCATTAATAGATTTTTGTTGACCACATCAAAGGGTGGAAGAAAGACAACCTACCTGCGATAATTGGCCAAACTTGGACTTCTGATCCAGGGGGATGTTTGTGCTGTTCCTAAACAGATCGGCAACAAACTCACGCATGAACTCAACCGCTTCAGCCGTCACCTCATCTGATTGGCTGTCAAAACTGAGGCTTGATGCCCATGACTGAACAGAACCTTCTGAACCTAGGAACAAATATGGACCATCGAAAAGTACAGATTGATTGGCAAAAAAGTACAATGATTTTTTATAGGCCAATTCTTTAAGTAGATATGAATAATTACACAACATATTATTTATGTTGGTGCAGCTAAAATAAAATAAAACAGGAACAGTAAGAAAATCACAAGATCTTGCCTTTTAATGAAAAGAAAAAAACGTTCTTTGAAAATGAATGTATAGCTTAGGGAACAAAGGGTACAGAGCTTAGTCGAAATATTAATGGGATGAAGTTATTCGAAATTAAATTAACTCACAATGTGACTCAACACGATGTTGTAATAAGAAGATATTGGAACACAGAATAACATAACTCTAGGGAGGACTGATTTTTATATAATACCGTTCATAATCAGTTTTGCTTCTACAATGGAAACCACATTTCTTCCCTTAATCTGCATTAAAAATATGAATTTGGTCATTTTAATTAAAAACAAACATACAATAATTGCAAGGAACAAGTGTCAAGTTTGATGATACATCAACGAAACCTTCCACCCACAGCATACGCAAGGGGTAAGATGGTCATAATTCCCCTCCGTGAGAAATATTTAAAACAGTTTTCGTTTAGACTATGAGAAGGGAATTAGATACATAACAAAAAATCAATGTTCTGAATAATGATATAGTTTTAACAAAAAAATCACCATTGTGTTAACTTTATGTTTGATCACATGGTGCACCCAAATTAGTGTAGTGAAAGTAAAAGAAAACCACAGTGATGATTTACATTCCTTGATCCATGTTTTACTACCTGTCCGGGTTACACACATTTAACTAAATTAATTGATTAGGTACAGCAGACGGTAGAATATAGAATAAATGTATTTGTATTGGCATTGAGGTAGAATGGAAAATCATTTAGGAAAAAACTACCTTTAGCACACCCAGATTATCTTTGAACCATGACCTCTCAGGCACCAAAAAACTATACTAAACTAGCATTACACTATATGAGCATGCCCACTGTTGCGAGTCATAGTAATAAGTCACGTTTTAAAAATCCTACCAAGGGCAGAGATTCAAACCTCGACCTCATTGTCAGCAGCAAGTCAAGACACCACAGTTATTATCATGGTTTTAACCCTGAATACCATTAGCTACAACTTCATATTATCAATCTCATGATAAAACAATACCTTCTAATGGTTTCATGACAATCACTATCACATTACTTTTTGCTTAGTTAAACAGGGAACTAGATACAACATTTATTCAAGGTCAACAATTTTTTTTTCCATTTTACTTTTCATTTGAGCTTTTAGAAATCTACATAAATGTATTGGAAACATGAAAAGGAGATTAAATTTGTAGTAACTGCACCATTATAATGACTGGGAAATTTTCAAAGGTGCAAAGCTATTTCCACTTCTTGTGGTCATTATTAAATTCTGGCCTCCCACAAGACAGAGTCAGTAGTGTCAACATATAGACTACTTCTGAAGGGGGTCATATGTTGATGCCTTAATTTTAGTTAGAAACACATTGAAATCTCATTTAATGGACACCTTTGAATAGCGGTTTATGCTTTATAACAGACAGTATAAATTTCCTTTGCAAAATCACATAGGCTCTTATGGTGAAACATTATTATTATTACCATGTCTTACCACCTGTTCGGGTTATACACTCAAGCAATAATCACACTAATAGGTTAAGAATTTGGAAGGTTGAATTTAGAGGAAGTGAACCCTCATTTGCATGACAGAAGAGGGGAAAAACATTTAAGGAAAACCACCCCCAGTTCACCCGACCGAGATTTGAACCTCAATCTCCCCAGCCTCGGCAGCTTAGCACAACACGAAACTAGCGCGTTAGTTAACTAACCCACC
Organism: Timema cristinae; assembly: GCA_039000515.1. Classification (NCBI taxonomy): domain Eukaryota; kingdom Metazoa; phylum Arthropoda; class Insecta; order Phasmatodea; family Timematidae; genus Timema; species Timema cristinae. Next base: position 41,530,550 of record JBCFYV010011172.1, read on the forward strand.
GAGGCGGGCTATGGTGAAACAAACTCCAAATAACAAATTTTCTTAATAACAGACACGGACACTTCTAGAGATGCATATTTATGCATAGCTATCTCTAAACATCAGATGAAAATTGGAAACACAAGTCAATTTTAAGTATTTGACTGTAGGAATGTTATTGTCTTGCGTGAAGTAGGAGTATTCCCAACGTGCCCCTCTTGTGAAAGTTGCGCTTGTCGTGTTGAGCTCGACTGCTGAGGACGGGGAGAACGAGGTTCGAATCTCGGTCGGGTGAACTGGGGGTGGTTTTTCCTAAATGGTTTTCCACTCTCCCTCCACGCAAATGAGGGTTCACTTCCTCTTATTCAACATTCCCAATTCCTAATCCATTAGCGTAGTTGGTACTTAAGGCGTACAACCCGAACGGGTAGTAAGACGCGGTGCTAAATATTATTATAATCTTGGGAAAGTTACTAAAATAGCTTATGTAGTATTGACTACAGTAATCCAAGGTTGTACCTTATTAGTTATGAGTCATTAGCCGTGAATGTTCCAACAGTTTAGTATGTAACATTTTAGAAAACATTTAAAAAAAACTAAATTTAGTAGGAGCGTAATTGAAACATAAGATGTAACCTAATATTAACATTCTTTCTTATAACCCATTCATTATAACATTCATACATTCAGTTAAGTGTTAAATTACTGGTCTGGGGATTGAAACTTTTTTTTTAAGAATATGAACCTCGAATAAGAAATTTTCTCAAATCCCTGAATCTCAAATATCCATAAGGACTCTAGGGATAAAAAGGATTCGAGCGCACATCGCTAAAACTTAGATTTACAAAAGTAATGTTAGTATTTAACATTAATTTGTAAAATCTACGTTTTGTCTTATATATAGTTTAGTATATTCTGGTGTGCACATATACAGTCCAGAAGGCCTACTGTTCACATTTAATTTAATTTAATTATTATTCTGTGTATAATACCATATATATACTGTACAGTAAGTTAGGTACAGTATTTAATATTTATTCATTGGTTATAATTATTTTGCATACAATACTGCACAGTGCAGTAATTAGATTGTTGTAGTTAATATACACAGTGAATAGGATAATATAGATTAAATTATGTTCAAGAAGTATGATTGTAGCATCTGATGAGCTACAACGTTGTATTTTAAAAACTTGACACTAAACCATTACTAGTAATATTCCACCACAACCATAATAGTACCATATCCTAAATTCACCGGGGCCCATTCCACTGTTTACGTCCAGAGTTGGCTATCTACCAGGCTATGCAACCGACCATCGTGAATGTGTTGTTATGAATGACAGCGTGAGGCCTGGAGGCTCTTCAACACCGCGTGATCGCAAGTACGATGTTCCGGTGCTACAGTGTTGCCAAAGCCACTAGACTGTTCTGGATCCTTCCCGGGCCTGCTCGTCACACGTTTCCAGCCTATTATTACCCCTTCCCTTTCTTTTCTCTCGAGTTTCCGTCTTGTGTGTGTAACCCCCAACCCCACCCTTTCTGAGCAATAGATATCGAATAAATACCGCCAGGAGATCTATGGACAGACACTCTTGGCAGGATATCCATCTTGAGCACATCTAAGTGTTCCCAAAATAAAATATAAGATTCAAAATTAAGTTTCGGCCTTTGTAAGTCTAAATTCTTTTTCAGCGTTAAAATTATAATAAAAGTTCAGAGTCCTTCAGACTTATAATGAATGATCAGAGTCATTCAGACTTATAATAAATGTTCAGAGTCCTTCAGACTTAATACATTTTCGGAGCTTTTATTATGGAAAGATATGATTACGTATTTAATAATTTTATCTGACTTGTAAATAAAACTAATAATATTGCTAGGTAAATACCCGAGATGTTTTCTATGGATCAAATATATATATTTTGTTAATCAATAAAACTTGCAACTATCTATGTAAATCTTGACGTTGACTTCTACTTTTATTTAACTAAATATTCTCACCTTCCTGAAAATATTCTTTAATCCTTTTTATTGTTGGTAGCGCAATAATGCTGAGTGGGTTCGGTGGAAACATGAGTGCATATATTATATAATAATATATACTTTTGGGTGTCCTATCTACTCACTCTGCCTTTATTTCCCCCCTTTTTATAGGTTGTTTAATTTTGTATGCCCGCCTTGGTCCTGGAGGACGAAAAAGGAGTTACAAATCACATATATATTTGAAATTTCTTGGTAACAGAATTTTTTTCTATCCAGGGAGTTGTCCGCTAATTAGAGTTTTCACTGTATTTGTTAATATTAATATCCTTATAAAAATACTCATAAATTGTGTATAATATATAAATATTGAGATCAAACTTAGGCTTTGGAAGCCAAAGTCAGGAGTTTTTGCCCCAATAGCTTTAAATATATATTTTTAAGAAAACAAGGACATTTTAGAATGTATATGCAAAGTTAAGGATAAGTTGTTGATGTGCGTCGTAATTTTGAGGGACTTTCACCTAGGCTTGATGTGTACACGCTACACGAAAAAAAATAAATTAAATGAGGGATCCTTGAGGTTTAAATTATTTTTTCTGGGACTCAAATTCAGACCAATCTTAGATATGGTGTTATTGGATTGGTGTTTGTGTCAAAACTCTGCTATTTACTTAACAAAACTCTGAAACATCACCTATTTTTTAGAGTGAAATAATAGTTGAAAATAAAAAAAAATTAATGTTTTATACTAAACATTTTCCAGACTATTCATTATCTCTGTATTATTACAATTGCCGGTGCATTCCCTTAAAACTCATATTTTAAAATGTTTCTTTATGTCAGTACATAATTATTATTATATTATATAAATTGTGAACATCCTAAGTAGGGGGCTAGGTACTCATATCATTGAAGAAAATACATATAAATTACATTTGCAAAAAAAAAAAAAAAAAAAGGTGATATAACATGAAAAAACTGACCTGATCGGACCCAGTATTTCTTGCCCTCTTGGTCTGAGTCGAGACTTGTACTTGGGCCATAACCGTCTCCATCACTTGCCGAGCCACTGCTGGGGGCTTCTAGGAGAATATAAGATAAACTATTGTCAGAAAGAACGCACACAAAATAAAAATAATCAATAACATATTTTTGTTTTGCAAGAAGACTAGGAGGATCATAATAATTGTCCAAGTGTTGCGAGGTTATGTTTTAACTTTAGCATTTGGCGTTTAATCTGTCAGTCTATCAGGATGTCCGGGTCTTTTGTAAAATATGCGAAACAATTTTCATAAAATGTTTCAGGGACATTCTTTGAAACTAGTTGGAGAAACGTATACACATGTTTTTATTTTTTATCTGGTTGTCTGTTTGAAGATGGTGGCCACTCAAAAACCTATACATCTATTTGTTCTGCGATAAAAGCCAAATCGTGGACCAATTTTGACAAAATTTGGAAGGGGTATTCTTTGAACTTAGGCCGGTTATCCGTTTCAATAGTGTGGCTGCTCAAAAGTTATTTTCATTTAATAGCTCAAATCGAGTGATTTGACTTAATAATTCTAAGAAATTGATAAAGTATTTAAGATGTACTCATTTGATTTTCCTATATATAGTGAGACTGATGTCTTAAATCATGTGAGCAGTGACTATTTTCTACGAATGAACTATTGAATGTAGTATTAATTTATGTTTTGTCTAACTTTATCACCAAGGTGAAATATTAACTTCAAGTCCAAGGAGAAATTATAGGAAATATTTTAACTTGAAATTTAAAGAGAAATATTAAGACTGTACTGACAATAATAAAAGTATATAGTTTTTAACATTTTGATGGCTACTTAGCATTTTTTGAACTACTACTTATAAAATAAAAATCAATTCTAAATTAGGAGCTAACCATTGAGACAATAATTATCTTAATGCATAAACGTTTACACTTATGTGTTATTGGTGGTTATTGGTTACAAACTAAATAATCCATGGGCACCAGATAATAACCGGGAGTTTTAAGGCGAATGATATACAACTAGAAACCACAATGGGGATATACAACTTTTAGTTCAGCCTGTTAGAAAAAGAACCTTGGGAGCCATGTCAAAGACACTCATGTTAGCGTAGCTATAGTTCTGGGAGTAAGACAGATGTTCCCATCAATTTATTATGTCAACTTTTACAGTGTAACTTGATGTTAGTGCCTCCAATTATTGATTTTATGCAGTCAGGTTATTTATTCCAGAACACAAAACTATCTACTGGAAAAATATAATACTTGAGTCTGTTCATCGTAAATTGTAGACTTTTCTTTTACGTCACATTCATTATTGTTTCCAGCCTGTGGCCTGGGTCAGTTTTTTATTCAAGCCATATATTATTTCCATTACCGGCTTGCTAGGCCTGTCGTAGCTTAATATGTATTATAATTAAACTTAAGACTAGAACAGGCACAACATTCAGTCCCCTGCCGTTAATTCATCAGTCATCATTGTGAAAGGGTAAACCCACATTTCACCAATGATACATTGTTTGGACATGCCGGGAATCGAACGTGGGACTCTTAGCTCAGAAGGCAAACGCGCTGCCGACTGAGCTAAGGTGTCTGATTGTAGTCTTCTCTGACCTATATGTTTTAATAAAATAATTTAATATATTATTAGATTTTTCATATTTTGTTTTAAATGACATTATTAAACTATTCATTGTTCCTAGACTTTCATATTTAGTTTATTTATGTTGTAAAAAAAACCCCCTCACATTGTAGCTGTAAAATTTTTTAAATTTGTTTTATGTGATTTTAACTGTGATATTATTAATTTTTCTGTAATTTGTTAGGTTATTTTTTTATTTTTTTAATATCTTGTATTAACTAATAATGAATAAACATAACATTTCCAATCCAAATCTTAGCTTATATTAAATTAATACTCCTTACTTGATATGTTTCTAGAATGTTTTTTAGAATGTTTTCTAAAATATCATAAAAAATAGTTATTTTAAAATTAAAAAAATCATCTAATTGATCCCAATTTTCTTGTTATAAAGTGAAGATTGCAGAAAAACACATCTCAAACCTATTTTCGGGTTGAATGTAATTACGTATAGTAGGCCTATATCCCCGTTAATCACCTGTAAGATATTTTAAAGTTTTAATTTATTTAAAATGTACTTTGTGTAAAATTCCTGTTTTGAAACATGTGATTAAAATAATTTGATACATGAGTTGGTATATTCTAAATACCACAATATTTAAAATATTTACTTGACATTGTTTTGTTAAGCTACCGTATTTAAAAAATTTAAAAATGTATTGTACTGTTTGGAGGTGAGAGAGGGACAATGATCCAATTCTATCTGAAAATATCTTATTTTATATATGCAAGTGTTCAAAAAATATGTTATCAAAATAACTTTTTATTTATATTATTCTCTAAATTTTTTAGTTTTAACTCAAGGATTTAATTTAAGGGGTAAAGATGAAGAAGGTGGTTTAAAGGATGTGCAACTGCTTTAGTGTGTAGATGAGACAGTTAAACCACATTATTAAATCACATGCTGGAAAACCATCCCAAGGACACCAAGCCGAGATTTGAACTTAATATCCCCATCACTGGTAACAGTCTATTGAGAGCCTGACATTATAGACCAGGGAATCCCAAACTTTTTAGACTGAAGGAGCCCTTTTACAAATATATATATATATATATATATATATATATATATATATATGCTGGAGCACTCACAATTTTTTTACATCACAATTTTTGGCTGCGCATTTGGCAAATGTCCTTCAGATTTGTAATAATTGGCAATCCTTATTACTGAGGTTATTCTATATTATGAAAAACATACAAAGAATATTATAAGATTGCCTTATGGGACCAGCAATAATTATGGCAGAGCCCAGTTTGAAAATCCTGTTTTAGACCATGTGACCACCCCTGACCGTAAAAAGACGTATGTTATTTTAACAAACCATAAAAAATAAAACATTTAGAGAGTATTATTGTGACATCCACTACTGTACCTGTTCTATATTTGAGTTTCTCGTACGGATCCGGCCCAGTAGCTCTAAGCTCAATGTTCTGTCCGTACTTATA
>JBCFYV010011172.1:41543092-41719631 GCA_039000515.1 Timema cristinae
AGTCTGACAGTATGAATCAGTATTTACGAGACCGTACACTGTCAGTCTTTGCGTCATTATTTTTATCAGTCTCAACTCCTGCACACACCTTGCAACAACATGGATGATAAGAAAAAAGACATGTGCAGTCTATGTTTTCTACTGAAACTGAAGGAAATACTGAAGAGCGCGCTCACACGGTCAGTTTTACTGTCAGTCTCTCCCACCACTTGCAAGACTGATGGACTGAAACTGATGTGATCAGAAAATTCGGATCACATACTGACTGATCGTGTAGGGGCCCTAAGATCCAGGCCTGCTTCCTGTAATTGGCGCTCCATAACCGTCCATAGCAACAGTCCTTAAGAAAGTTAAAACGTAGTGCTAGGAACAATACACTTGGGGGATAGAGATTCTGTGGATATATCATCAATCAATCAATCAATCAATCAATCAATCAATCAATCAATCAATCAATCAATCAATAAATCAATCAATCTATCTATCTATCTTCTCGTGGATTAAGGCGGCAGTGTAGAGAACGGGAGAACAGTTCAGTGTTTTGAAAGTTTTTTTTATCAAAACTTTTTTTGGTCAAACAAACAAACAAATATTGCTTCATAAGAACTATTTAGTTTAATTTTTTCACTTAATAATCGAGCACAGTTCTTGAATACCCGTAAAGGGTATACTGGAATATCAGAGACAACTTTTTCTCTTTATTTAAAAAGTTTCTCATCGAATCCCCATAAGCTCATGACAGTTATTCAACAACTGTTGATATCACTATGGGGTGAAAATTAAACCTTATGTTACTACCAGAGCAATATTTTATTTACATAGTTTGAAAAAAACAACAACAACAACAACCTTTTGCTATAAAAACAGCAAAAATACCTAAATTTTTTCACGTTCCCTACAATCCCACCTTGAGCGTACGAAGTATATAGACGGGGCTAAAGTTATAAATTTATTTTGGTGGAGGAGGGAAAGGATCGTAGGGGAGAGACCTCATTTTAGCTATTTACCTCATAAAGTATTTAAAGAAAGCGCAACTTTCACTTATGAATCCAATTATTTCCTTACACTCACTTCTCTGTTCCATTCCAACATTCAGCTCCTTCAGGAGAAAGAAAAAATTCCCGTTGTAAATTGTACAAGTCTAATGTCCCAAACATATTATAGATGTTTTCGTACTTAAATTTGTTTATTCTAATACACACGGCAACTATTACGAAATAACCATCGAAGCAGCTCTTCCTACTAATACTATTTCTACAAAAACCAATAATAATAAAAATAACGGCGTGCATTCACCCAGTCGTATTCATCCTTGTTTTTAAAACAGTTACTAATTAATTTTTATTGGTACTCTAACTTTATACTTATATTTAGCAGGTGCATGCTTAGTGTTTTGTTATATTTTATATTAATTGTGTATATTAATATGTCTTTTGACTACTTGATGTGACGCGACATTGTAAAGCAACAAGTTGATTATTTGTATTATAAATTAAATATTAGTTAATTTTTAAGAAAGTTGGCTTTACTTTAGTTTAAAATACAAGAAACTCACTGTTCTATTTGATGAGAGGAAAGAAATCTCTTCTAATCACGTGTTTACTTAAACATTAAAGAAAATAATGAGCTTCGCTAATACAAAATTACGCACACATTTTCATGATACTTATTTTACTTGTTTTCGTTGATCGCTCACATGGTACTAGTTGATTTTATGGGTTGTACTTAATTAATGGAGAATAACAAACGACTACCATGTGTCTTATGTCCCCATTCCGTGTTGCGCACACACGCATTGTTAGTACAATGCACTTTTTCAAAGAATGAGCCTTAACTGACAGAAAAGTTGCTAGATCTACTTTCACGTATTCATACGTGAAAGTAATATGATCTGCAGCTATCACTTTTGATTATATTATCAATACCTCTAAAATAACAATAATTACATTATAAATGTCATCAGCCAAATATTTTGGTTGCATTTTCTAAAAGCCCTTTTCTATGAAAATTAGACTATAGAAGTAGCAATGACCTGAGTAGAGCCTGAATCGTCCACACATGTTCTAGATTGATAACATACTAGTCACAAAGGGAGGTGGGATGGCGGGGGGGGGGGGGGGGGAGTGTGGGTGAGGGGAAGGAAAGTTGAAATGTGTCAAGGTGCCTTTGGCGTCATATTTACAGTAGCCCCATGGCTTCTCCGGTGCTGACTGGCAGCTGACAAGTTACCAGACCAAATTATGTATCCCTACGCCGAACCATATAATCGGCCAAAACATGTGTATAGCAGCTGTCACTTCTCACGGCCAAAATTTAGGTATATACCTAAATGTTGACTGTCAGAAGTCAGCTGTGAGCTGTCAGTTAGCACCAAAGAAGCCACGGGGCTACTGTACAAAGTATTCCAACTGTACGCTTTCGGTTAGCGACAAAATTCTACAGTAATGGGAGGGTCTACCAAACGGAAAAAAACCCAACTAATTTAAGACGATGGCATATTTTTTTTCTTCTCTTTAGACACCACGAACAAGTTAATTAACTGAAATCAAATTAATTGAAATTAATATCGGTGGGCACGTCGGACCAAAGTGTGTACTCTAGCTTGATTTTGTTGGCGACTGAGAAGACATGAATTCCCACCGATTGTACTGAGGTGAAACTCACTAAATAATTTTCTGCTATCATGCTACCTGACTGCTGTTACATTTAATCTAAATAATACCTTTCTAGTTTATATCTCTTTATTGTCAATATGCGGATGGCTCGGATGGGTAGTAAGAAGTTATGTAAAAAAAAGTTAAATTTCCATGCTAAAATTTGTATTTCCTTCCTGGCTATCCAAATATTTACATTAAATGGCAGGGATGAGAAAGGTAGACATTATAGGAAGTGTACCAGTATTTTCATGGAGGAAGACTAGGAAGCCAAGAGAAAAAATCTCAATATATTCAAAAAGGAGATGAAAATTAACTTTTCAGTCACCAGTAGACCAAACTAGACGAGCCACCGGTGCGGGTTGAACAAATATTCACAAATAAATTTAAGATATAAAGGCATATATTTTCATCTTTCATCAATAAAAAGTTTAAGTTTGACTTCTAATTAACAAAATAATCTAGGAAACCGCCAAAGATAAGACCACACTAAGATTTTTTTTTTTAATCATTACCTAACAAAAATAAACTTGACTAAGCCACAATACTGTACTTGTTTGGTATGCTTTCAGATAAAGATAATTAATTAGGTCGAAGATAAATAAATATCAATTAGTGGTTAATCTATGGACGGAGATTTGTAATTACATTGACAATATTTTCACTAATACTCTTAAATTTTAATTCAAGAATACAGATTACTTTTTATCTGTCCATATTTCAATCAACACCAAGGTTATTAACGACCTTAGTGAATTTAATATGTAGGATTAAGAGAAAAGTTTGGAAGAAATTCACACGCATTTATATTGATAAGGAATGGGAAAACCATATTTTTAGATAGAATGTTAAAAACCTTTCGCGGTGCAGCCAGCCAAGATTCGAACCTAGATTTTTCCATCATGAGTCAACCAGTCTTTTGCGAGCTTCACGCCCTATAATTTATTTTTATAAACAAATTATAACATTTTTTTTTGCAATAGAATAATTGTTTTAATTCAATAGATTTTGTTTTCTAGTCTAGTAGTCTAGAGGAATTTTATATACTTTACCACTTTACTATTTTTTATAATCTAAGTATTCTATATTATTTTTATCTGTATTTTTAATTTATATTAAAATATTTTATAGTCATTCCGACATTTTATTTCAGAAAATAATGCGGTGGCATACTGAGTTAAGGGACTCGGATTCAATGCATGTCGAAAAATTTGTTTTTGGTGAGATTGGTGCAACCACTTCCACAGTGATAAATACACGGTCAATGATCTGGGTCTGTTTTAAAATTATGTTAGTCTATATGTACCCGCATCGGTGAGTCAGTGGACTAAATATCAAACTTAACTACACCCAACATCATTGCTGAGGGAACTGCAGGTTTTATGGAGAAAAACTTTCTCTTCGCTCTCTCTCAGTTAACTGTTGCCCAATCTCTTCGCTTTCAGTTATGTCTGAAGGTGGTGTTTTGGGCTAAGAAGTAGCTATTGGCAACCACGACTAACCAACGTTGCGAAATTTGTTTTATATTTTAGGGCAGATCGACCACATAAAAACGAGAAAGTTACAATGTTGTTTCCAAATAGTAACCATGCAGGTACCTTAGCGATGATATTCAGTGTAGTTTGGTTTGTGGATGACGGAAGATTTTTTTTTTTTACTAAAAACATTACCACGCTCTCTCCACGAGAATGCGGGTAAGCTTCCTTTGTGTTAAACCATAATTATCTCTGCCATATAGACGTAATTAAAATGTATACATCCCTGGTGGTTGCTATGAATGGTCAGGAATAATCATAAAGTGGTTGAAAGTTGAGATAAAAAGGTCGGAGGTTGAGATAAAGAGGTTGGAGGTTGAAATAAAAAGGTCGGAGGTTGAGATAAAGAGGTCGGAAGTTGAGATAAAGAGGTCGGGGTTGAGATAAGTGGTAGGAGATTGAGATACGAAGTAGAAGTCGAGATAAAGTGGTCGGAAGTTGAAATAAGAAATATGAGTTTGAGATAATGAGGTTGGAGTTTGAAATAAAGAGGTCGAAGGTTGAGATAAGTGTCAGAGGGTTTGAGATAAAGTGACCGAGAAGTTAAAATAAAGAATCAGAGGTTAAGATAAAGGGTAAGAAATTATTTGAGTATGAATATACTAATGTGTCTACTACAACATATTATTTAACATGTCAACTACCCGCTTCAGTGGCCGCGTGGTCTAACGCGCTACTCTCACAGGAGACTAGACTGCCGATGACGAAGAGTTTGAGGTTCAAATCTCGGTCGGCTGTACTGAAGGTGGTTTTTACTAAATGGGTTTTCAGTCTCTCCACACGCAAATGCGGGTAAACTTACTCTAAATATAACTTTAATAATCCCTAAAACCATTAGCGTAATTAGTACATAAGCGTATAACCGAAACAGGTAGTAAGACGCGGTGCTAAAAAATAAATAAACGTCAATTTATTCGAACCATCGTATTATGACTGTAGTCTTCAGGGAAAGTGTTAATGTGTTGTTGCTAGGAGACACCGCGTGAAGGAAGCATCCGGTGTCTCGCGAATCAATATCGCTTAAGTAGAGAGTTGAGTAACCTTTACCATGTCGAGAAGACTAGTCAGAAATTAGATGGACTACTTAAGGTGCGGCAGAAGGGAGCACGAGTAATGATACAGTTTTTATAGAATTACATTTTTTTGGCCAAAATAAATCAAATATTTCTCCAGTAGCAATGTAGAGCTTAGTTTTTTGTACATGCTAATATCAACAAATCTTGGATATCTGTCAAAGGTGTCATGGAATGTTGTCAAAACATTTTAAATAAAGAGAAAAGGTTTTGACCTAATTCCAGGACACCATTGACAGATATTCGAGATCTGTTGATATTAGCATGTGCAAAAAACTAAACTCTACGTTGCTACTGGAGAGATATTTGATTTATTTCGGCAAACAAATTTATTTTCTATAAAAACTGAAAAATACTTGCACACCCTTCTGCCGCACCTTAAAGGCATTAACTAGTAAAACTTCTTCAAGACAGAGATTAGTAGAACTACTTCAAGACCATAACTAATGGAACTAGTTCAAGACAGTACAACTGCTTCAGGACAGTAGCTAGTAGAACTATTTCAAGACAGTAACTAGTAGATCTACTTCAATACAATAACTAGTAGACCTACTTAAGGACAGTAACTTGTAGAACTTCATCAGGACAGTAACTAGTAGATCTACTTCAATAAATAACTAGTAAAACTATTTTTCAAAAACTAGTATAACTACTTAAGGACAATAGCTAGTAGAATTACTTCGAGACAGTAACTAGTAGAATTACTTCAAGACAGTAACTAGTAGAATTACTTCAAGACAGTAACTAGTAGAGGAACTTCAAGACAGTAACTAGTAGAACTACTACAAGTCGTAGCTAGTAGAACTATTTCAAGACAGTAACTAGTAGGACTACTTAAGGAAAGTAACTAGTAGAATTATTTCAAGACAGTAATTAGTAGGACTACTTAAGGAAAGTAACTAGCAGAATTAATTAAAGACAGTAACTAGTAGAATTACTTCACGACAGTAACTAGTAGAATTAATTCAAGACAGTAACTAGTAGAATTACTTCACAACAGTAACTAGTAGAACTACTACAAGTCGTAGCTAGTAGAACTATTTCAAGACAGTAACTAGTAGGACTACTTAAGGAAAGTAACTAGCAGAATTAATTAAAGACAGTAACTAGTAGAATTATTTCAAGACAGTAACTAGTAGAATTACTTCACGACAGTAACTAGTAGAATTAATTCAAGACAGTAACTAGTAGAATTAATTCAAGACAGTAACTGGTAGAATTATTTCAAGACAGTAACTAGTAGAATTATTTCAAGACAGTAACTAGTAGAATTACTTCACGACAGTAACTAGTAGAATTAATTCAAGACAGTAACTAGTAGAATTATTTCAAGACAGTAACTAGTAGAATTACTTCAAGACAGTAACTAGTAGAACTACTACAAGTCGTAGCTAGTAGAATTATTTCAAGACAGTAACTAGTAGGACTACTTAAGGAAAGTAACTAGTAGAATTATTTCAAGACAGTAACTAGTAGAATTACTTCACGACAGTAACTAGTAGAGGAACTTCAAGACAGTAACTAGTAGAACTACTACAAGTCGTAGCTAGTAGAACTATTTCAAGACAGTAACTAGTAGGACTACTTAAGGAAAGTAACTAGTAGAATTATTTCAAGACAGTAACTAGTAGAATTATTTCAAGACAGTAACTAGTAGAGGCACTTCAAGAAATAAACGAAGTGAGCTACTTCAAAACAGTAATTAGTAGAGTTACTTCATGAATGTAACCAGCCGAGCTACTTCAAGAGAGAAACTAGCAGAACTACTTCAAGATAGTAGTTAGTTGTGCTATTTCAAAACTATAACTAGTAAAGCTACTTCAATACAGTGTCTGATGTAACTATTTCACTAATTGTAGTTTCTCGCATTTATTTAAATAATTAATTAAACTCTCAACATTTATGAAACATAACTTATATGCTGTTGGAACCAAATATATATAGCTAAACCTGCTCATTAGCCATATAAATAATATCACTATTTAATGGTTCAAAAAGCTACTACATTTACTTTAATGTATTCACACGCCAAACCAAGTGTTTTTTTTTTATCAAATTACACTTTTGATATAAATGGTGTAATTCGTTACTTAATGAGTGTGATAAAAAAAACTTGGCCTTTTGTTCTAATGTTGACTTATATTCGTCTATTGACAAATGTTCTAAAAGTCCTCCTATTACGAACCTGTTGCACAAAGAGAAGGCTTCTTTCCGCGAAATTAGTAACTGTGCGTCCTTCCTACGATGGCCTAATGGTTGGTGAGGTCAACTGAATGTCCAGAAGACCAGCTCGATACTTAAAACATTTTAATTTTTATATGGGATTGTTCCATTTTAACCATATATTACATTTTATGGCTATGGAAATGTGTTTAGAGTATAATACATACTGACGCCCGCTTCGGTGGCCGCATGGTCTAACGCGCTACTTTTGTGTTAAACTAGGTTATAAATCATGGGGAAATCTAGGTTCGAATCTCGCTTGGGTGTACTGAGGGTGGTTTTACCAAAATTATTTTCCACTCTCCCTCCATGCAAATGCGGGTACACTCCATGTAAATAACCTTCCTGAGTCCTAAAATCATCAGTGTAATTATAAGAACATAAGCGTATAGCACGAACGGGTAGTAAGACGTGGTACTAATTAATATATATATATTATATATATATATATTATATACGCTAAATATTCAAAATAAACCAATTATATTTTTTTGGATTAAATAACTAAGCTATTAAATTGTTAGTTACGGGTATAATCGCATCTAAATTTAATATTTTTAAAATTGAAAAATAACACCTGGACCCAGGAATAGAACCCGAAACCTTTGGTTTAGTATGCCAATTCATTTGTAGAACTAAGACAAAGTTGCAGGGTTCGATTTCCATGCCCAGGTGAATTCTTTCAATACAAATAATATAATTTATATTTATTTTAAATATATAATTTTCTAATGTTTAAAATTCAAACGCTTGAATCATTGTGAATGCGGACTAAACGTCAAGCTCACCTTATACGTTTTTTTCTGGTGATGAGGAGGTTAAGGTTTCAAACTCCAGCATGGTGTTTTTTTTGTCTAGATTACTTCTAGTTCTCCCTCCACGCAAATACAGCCACATTTATTCTAGATTCTACCTCCCTTAACCCTAACAAAAGACTGTAATTAAATACGTATACGAGTAGCCCCAGCTGTTAGTAACGTCGTGGCGTAAAAAAAAAAAAAAAAAAAAAACGAACTTTATAGAACCAAATATTCGGTAACTTCGGTTTCTCACCGATGTGAAAATAGACTTTTTTTTCTGTAGCAACGAGGATAAAGTCCTCTTTGTTTTATACGAACACCGCACAAAAAAAATACACCGCAACTCCAGGATAACACACTGTAAAAAATTCATAGTGGTGTGTGTTCAAGAATTGCTGGTTCTTGATAGAAGGAAGGAGGGTTGGGGGGGGGGGGGGGGGTATATAAGTACTGGTGGCTGCTGGGTCTAAGACTTTAGACTCTGATCACTCTTGATCAAGTTGATCAACGGGAGGTCTAGGTTTTGAATCTTAGCCAAGGGCACAGGATAGTTCTCCCATATGTGATATATATTATTTATTATATTATCACCTCGTCTTACTACCCGTTCGGGTTATACGAACTTACGCAATGTGTAATATTAGGGTGGTTGTAAGATGAAATGGAGGCCCTACAGCTTAACGTGGGATCCGAACTACGGTGGAGGCCTGGTATTCTACACATTCACAAGTTTTGATTAATACACGTCCTGTCAGATGTGAAGGAAGGGTTTGGTAATCCAGATAAATCTTTGCCGGGACCGAGGAATTAACACCGCACCCCCAGCACAGTAGTCCAACACCTTACCCCTAGACCACCAGGTCACCGTGTGATGTGATAATATATATATATGTGTGTGTGTATGTGATCCCTCCACCCCCATTTCTCCATGATAATGCTGGTTCACTTTTTATAAAACATCTTCCTATGACAAGTTTAAAATGAATCCATTAAAAACCCTTGTGCCATATATAAGGGGCTTATTATATGTTTACTATTCAGTGTTTAACATCCCAAAGGGCTTCCCACATTTTTTATTTTATTATTTTATTTGAGTTATTTACCGTGAACTTTCTGAACCGACTGATTATATATTATAATTCAGCACACAATAATTTCTATAAGCGAGAATGAAAGGGCTTATCAACTTTGCCAGGAAAGGCATTTTCACATTCCTTTCAGAGTTCTTTTACATGCCACAATCGATATGGGACCGACGCCAGTAGGAAATTGTGCTACGGATTTTTATCGCTAAAAAAAAACACATTGACCCTGGCTGGGTTGGACCCCACAACCATGTGCACCGTACTATTTATTTAACATTGTTTTCGTCAACAGTTAGGCGAAAGTTCTAAATATTTAAAAAAATTAGATTTTAAGTTTAAAGGGTTTACATTTTTTTTATAACTTAAATAAAACCCTATAAATCAATCCCACGTTATCTTAAAATATTCTGGTTTCACCCTATCAAAACAAGACTTTATTTGATAGAGGAATGCTCGATCTAGGTTTATAATATTTTTGCTTTGATCGAAGAAGTACAAATTTTCGCGTAAAGCGTCGTTGATTCTCGTTTTTTTTTTTTACTTTAGACTCAAAATTAAAACTTTTTAACTGGTCAGAAACCTGCTGATTGTTTTCACCTACATTTAATTGAAAACGATATTTAAAAATATCAAACAACTTCTTAATAATACGCGATTTCTAAACGTCTAAGCGTTCTAAGCATTTGAGTGCTCTGGCATGTAACACGCCCTTAAACAAACGAGATTTTTGACAGGAGTATATTTCAAATTCACGTTGGGATCAAGTTTTGGGAGAAGACGAGGGGTAGTCTACTCTACCAAAATTCAAGACGCGCGCCTGTCGTTACCGGCTTATCATGAAACCTATGTTCTCCCATAAAAGAAGGATCTAGACGCGGAACGTGATAAGCCGTTACCAAGAGAAGTAAAAAAGTTGTAACAGAAGCTCACAAGAGGCGGCATTCCCGAGTATTGATTCTACTGAGGTCACTACGTGAATATATCTTCATCTTACATGTTCCCAAGGAGAGAGGGAAGGAAAAGTGGTTTAGATGGATACTGGAAGGGATATCGGGACTACGATCTGAGAGACTGGGCTTTGATTTTGAGATCCTTCTCTTTAAAAAAAAAAAAAAAAAAATAGAAAATTTTGTAACCACATTTTTTTTCACACCGGGTCTTACTATATGTGCATGTTATACCCACGTATGATAATTACTCTAATGGAGTAGGGATGAACCAGGAAGTATTTTAAAGGTAATCTACCCATATTTGCGTGGAAGGAGAGTGGGAAACCATTTAAGAAAAAACGACCTGAGTATACCTGAATGGGATTCGAAAGAGAATCTGCCCGTCATCAGCCAGCCAGTATAACACTAGGCTAGCACCTAGACATTTGGCCACTGAAGCGGGTATCCTTGGGATTATGACGAACCTCATGTTTTGTGCGACCACAAACCCAAAAAAGTAGATCTTACACTCACAGAGGCATAACCAAAATGTTTTTATGGATTTTGTTCAAACCTGATATTTAGATGTTATATGATCATACCTTAGATTTAAAAAAAATTAACCCTATAATTGAGGTAGTTTACTGAAAACTGATTTTTGGAAAATTCGATTTAAAAAAACAAACAACACTTTAATGATTTTGTTTTAAATGGATATTTGTGGAGTGTTTGACATGACAAATAGCACTGCACGTGTTTTTGGTGGGATATAAATTCATTTTAGGGTAATTTAACGACGACTAATGTTTGATTATTAAAAAAAATATTCATAAATGGCTCTAACATCTTTGTTTAAAGGAATACATGGTGAGAGGCCTTTTAGAACGTTCATTCATACCAAAATCAGAGTATATTACCACGTACGTCATCCTAGTGAAAATTTCTTAGAGCATCTGCGGTTGAGATAGATAAAGAAGATGCGACCGGTTTCCGTTTGTGGCTAAAAGCGCTATCTAGATTGTTTTTAAATAATTTTCATTTTCTTAAGATGATTGGCCCTTTTAATTTGGCGTGGAAATCAGATCCATGGGAACAAACGGTTATCTTTAAGAATATTTATTGTTTTT
Source organism: Timema cristinae (assembly GCA_039000515.1). Taxonomy (NCBI): domain Eukaryota; kingdom Metazoa; phylum Arthropoda; class Insecta; order Phasmatodea; family Timematidae; genus Timema; species Timema cristinae. The sequence goes on from JBCFYV010011172.1 coordinate 41,554,519, forward strand.
CAATTTTCTTTTCGGAAACAATTTGTCAAGAATAGAAGCATGCTGATATATATAATACAAACCTCCTTTATAATTTTAACAGTGATCAAATATCAATAATTCTGACATTTTTAAATAGAAAACTGCTGGCTTCATAACAAAAAATATAAGAAAATGCAACACCTAATAAGTATTGAAACATCATCTTAGATGAGGTGTTGAAAATATTACTATTAAAATCTCTCTCGTTCTCAAGAAAATGGATATTTTAAAAGTATGATTTTTCCGCAAGACCTGTCCAGTAGCTAGCGCCATTTACGTTTTCCTGATCCTGCTGTTCTTGTTGGCGCGGAAGGATACTTTGGTCGGTTGTGTAGCCACGCCACACCTTTCACCCCCCCCCAGCCCACCATATCACAAAATAGGTTTTCGACTTGCACTCGACAGGCCAAGGGACTAAACTTTGTTGCAACAAAATATAAATTTTTCATTCAAATTATTGAAGAGTGCATTTGTTTAATTTGTTATTTAATATATAATTTTGGTGATATATTTTTGTTTTGTGTGACCCTTTTAATTTCTCTCGATCTCTCAGAGAATGGAAGCATGTGATCAAAAAAAAAAAATCTAACTTGAGATTTGATGGAGTTTGATGACCCCATGAACCTGAATAAATACTGCTCACGATCCCGTCTGTAAGTATCTTGGCTTACATAGCCGAAACTATTTTACCAATCAGGCTGAAATTTGGTATCTAGGGTTTTTATAATTCCCCCGAGGTGTTTTTGTAATTAAATATCCACTCCTAAAATTAAGGGTGAAAAGAGAAAAAAGTGTTTTTTATAAAAATCTGATGTAACGATTTTAATTAAAATCTATATCTAGACACTGTTTAACATTACAAACAAAATGACGACTAATTTTTCCGGAAAAATACTCAAAATTGCTTAAAAATGGTATTTTACATCAGGTGATATCCCAATTTTGATCATATCTCCACAACTTTTCAAGATACGAAATAATTTATATTTGTCAATGTAACTATTTAAAATAGCAGATTTTTATTTGAAATATATTTTTATAAAGTCAATAGTTTCCAAGATATGAACAAATACAATTTTAAATGTAAGTTTGAGAAATTGGATAGTTGATTGTTATTCTCTTTGGTGAACAGATATGTTACATTTTTCATTTTCTGAAAGTGTTGTAAGTGCATTTATGCTCTTTGGTCGAATATAATGTGTTTTTCCTCCATTAAGTATATGTAACAATGTATGTTATTTCGTTTAAATTTATATTATGAGTTTTAAGTAAATATCTCCATTTTTAATAAGAAGCGGTAGAGTTTATGTGGGTACAGTACAATTTTTTTAATTATAAGTTTGTAAATACAACTAAAATTGTAAAGTAAAATAAAATAATTTATTTATTTAAAAAAATTCCACAAAGTCCCGATTACACAATTACACAATGACTTTTAGGGTACTTTACAGAAGCAGAAACTTTCCTATCTCCGCAGCTATTTGAGATACTAAATAACTTTCATTGCAAAATTGTAGAAATAAAAAAATAAAACACTTTTATTTGAAATGTATCTTTATAAAACATTAGTTTCTGAAATATTGACAATCTATTAGAACAATTTTGTGAACTTTAGTTGTAAACATATACTACTTAAGTTTTAACGTAATAATTCTCTAATACCAGAGAGTAAGCAAATAAGTAAGTCTCTCAAAAAGTTGTTCTTTTTCCTTTAACCTCTTAGGGGAAATATTTGTATATCAATGATCCTATCTATATCATTTTAGACTCAATACTAATATTTACCTATTTTATTGGTCTAAATTTATAAATGAGGAATTTAATAGCAATGCGATAAACATAAGATGTGCAGCCCCTAATAAAATGTCGAAAATAGCTCGGGTTTGCTAGTGTATATTATTATTTTATTTGACATATATTACGATTTTTTTAAATAAATATCTCCACTTTCAAACAAAGGTTTGGGAAGTCCATCCGGAGTTCCGTACCATTTATTTTTTTAATGTGGTCCCATTAGCATTCTCATTGTTCAATGAGGTCCTTATGATAAATCTAGATTGACACGCCTTATCGGACGTGTTAGTCTCGAATAGACTGGACTGCCAGTGGTGGGGAGGTTGAAGTTCAATTCTTGTCCGGTGTACTATAAAGGTGGTTTCTCCAAAAAATAGTTTCTCATTCTTCCTCCACGAAAATGTGGGTATATTTAATCTACATTCTACCTTATTAATTCCCACCTCATTGTTGTAAATATGTGGACAGCTTGAATGGGTAGTAAGAGTGCACACATTAAAAATATTAATATTAGATTTTTTTTTTGCACCGCGTCTTACTAACCGTCCGAGCTATCAACAAATTCCCAGTTTTAGATGTTTCAGAGGGAAGATCCGGTCGTAAAGCAGCCTTTCACTGCCTTGGGAAAACGGCCCTCTTGACTTTGAAATGTCCGCAATATTGACAGAGTTATGATAGGTTTGCACCAGTGCGTTGCTTCGCGGCGGGAAACTAATATGTCCACGAGTGTACAGGTTGTAAAAATAAAGCCCGTCTCGCTCAACCGTGCCAAGAGAGAGCTCCGGCTCCTGTCTCGGAATTCTCGTCATTTTAGTAGGAACGGCGCTCGTAAAGAAGACGACCTTAAGTACTCATGGGACTAGTGTGAGAGCGGTCTTCACAGTCATATTTATTTTATACAAGTTATTTTGCCTTAAAAATGTGATGTATCTTTGACGATCTATAAAATATCTTCTATAAAATAAAATATTTTACATTAAAAAAAAAACACGTTATAGAACACGTGCTAGAGTTTTTAATCAAAGAGAGTGGCAAGGTGTGTCTGTAAAGTATGAAGAGAATATTATTTTTTCACTTGCTCCCAAATTATAGTGTTTCTTACAGTGTGTTTTCTCTTTGGTAGCAAAATGTTAAAAATATTCAATAATCCATTGATAAATATTTAAATTTCGATTCTCTATGTTCAGTTTCAAGTTATTTTTCTAGCGAGAAGCTATTGCTTTCTCTAGAGTACTTTAATAGCCCATGGTCGAACCCACGGTAGTTTCACAGGTTTACTTTATATTTTGAGTGACAATCGCACTCACAGTGGTAGTACCAAAAATAATTAAACCATCAAGTCAATTTTGTGATCACATATTATATTATACAAACTTTGAAAACGTGATATAATATGACAGCACATATCTTATCAAATACGGCGTCAAACATTTATATCATATTCTTTAAATACATATATTTTTGTTTATAAAATAAATATGCAGTCAAATACTATGTTACAGTAATATAGGCCTACCAGATTCTAATCAGTGGGAGTGGGATTCAATCCCTGCCGAGTGCCATGGGGAAAATATTTAATTTTGTCCAGATGAATGCGGGTTTAGTTATTTCAAATTAATGTTAATCACATTTTCCCCTTAGTTTTTACAGTTAAAATTAACCTTCGGCTCCAGAATGTTGGTAAACATAGTAGGGCTGTGCAAGTATTCAAAAATTAAAGTTAGAATCAAGTTTTTGTTGTTGATCGAACTCAACTCGAAGGTTTTTACAAAACTTTAAAAATGTTAGTACTTGGAATCTTTGATTTTAGCTCGAAAATGTTCAGTGTAATTAATTTGATTTGAATTAAGTACACTATTCCATAGCAAATATAGTCCCTCGATTTTAACCTTTGTTAAGTTTATTTAAAAATCCCATAACATTTATATACCAGATTTTCGGTGAAGAGGAATTATAGATTTTAATCTGCCAGGATGCATTTGGTAGTAGTTTTTTCACATTTGAGTCATCATTGTGGGTTTCATATATATTTTCCCCGCTGATGCAGACACACTTCGTTATAAGCCATGTTGTTAAACGTATATATGTTTTGGAGAGTCGTTTGTGATTAAATCGATGAACTGATATTTGTGACTTTAGGAATAATCTGTCTGTCAGGAGAAGCACAAGAGCAAGGTTGTTGCGGTTTGAATGTGATTTATAAGTAATGTATTGTGGAAAAACTAGTATGGGTAGTGTCATTAATGCATGGGTGGTGAAGGAGTGTGGTTTTAAAGGAATCCAAAAGCTCAATGTGAAAGAAGTGTCTTACGTTGGTTTGGGCGTGTTGAAAAGGATGAGTGTGGATCTAGTGACAAAGCTAATATATGAAGGTAGATTGTGTGGATCAAAAGATAGAGGTAGACCATGTATGACTTGGCTATATGTTGTAGGCGAATGTATGTAAAAGAGAAACATTAAGAGCTTAAAGAATGAAAGCGCATGTATGACTCGGTGTATGAATTATTTTTATGTTCTGTTTGGCACCGCGTCTTACTACCCGTTCGGGCTATACGCTTAAGTACTAGTTACGCTAATGAGCTATGAATTGGGAAGGTTCAATATATAGGAAGTTAACCCGCATTTCGTTGGGGGGGGGGGGAGAGTGTACAAACATTTAGGAAAACCACCCCAGTTCACCCAACCGAGATTCGAACCACGACATCCCCGTCCTCATCAGTCTGGCTCACACGAAATTAGCGCGTTAGCCAACTACGCCACCGAGGCGGTTTGTATGGATGTTGTTGAAACGAAGGTAGTAGCGAGGATAGGAAAGTGTGGAGAAAGTTAGTGAGGATGCTTTCTTACCCCGTAAGGGAATGGCATGTTTAGGTATGTATGTATGTTATTTAGGGGATAAACATGTGTTTAGGTGCAACAGATCTTCCTAAGCATCCTTACGTTCCTCATATTTTACATTAACTAGGCTAAAGATGATAAAAGTAGAATTTATATGAAATATATCCACATTTGAGTATGGGAGAGGGAGAAGGAAGAGGGTGAAATCACAATGGAAAAATCGACCTTGGTTGGGATTACACTCTGACCTCTCCTTCCCTTACAAGCCAGACCAGAATTTTATGAACTGTCTACATTGGTAGTCCATGTGTCTACCAATGTAGGCAGTTCATATATTTTGTTCACCTTGACTGTACCCGATATGAAGTTTAAATGTTCTGCCTAGTGTAGTTAAGACCGTCTCTCCTATCTGATGCTGTTGCCGATCGTCTCTTCTTCAGGCAGTTAAGATGAATCTTCTCTGTCCCACGAGTTGGCCGCTTCTCAAGAAGACACACAGCAACCAACTGGTCCAAAATTAGCACTAAAAGGGTAAAGTAGGGAGGGGGGTGGCAAGACAAGCGCAGAGGCGAGAAGAGCAGTGGAAACACCAAAAAATCTGAGGCCTACCAGTTGTCGTTACTAGTGGAGTGAACGGCCGTTCGTGGTTGTTTATTTTAGGGAGGGGGGAAAAGGTGTCCTTTAATTCGAGTCCCCGGTGGTGTTAAGGACGTCTATGTGATCGTGATATTGGCAAATTACTCTAAATTTTTATTTTTATTTGTTGTCTCGGTGAGGATAAGTGGAAGTCGGTTCGGTGTAAGTTTTTGTTTTTTTTAAGTCCGGGGATGTGCCAGTAAGGAAACCAACATGAACGTAAGTATAATTTTAAAGTTTTGTTAGCTCTTCATGAGATAAAATGATGTCTGGACCACATATTTTATTTCATTTAATATATCCTATTTTGTTGCTTTTACGATGAAAATTGTGGAAATTAGGCGTAACGCTCTTTTTCTTTCAGAACTAATTTTCAAGACTGTGGAAAATGTATGTTTATAGTATGACTTACTTCCCAATATCTTAAATGAATATGGAAACATTCCTTTTATTTTTTATAACATTTTAAACACTTTATATTATAAATAAATCAGTGTATTTTTTTGAACACCTAACAACACATACAATATTGTAAAAAAATACTATCGTTTCCTTAAGATTAACATAGGATTTAGAAGATATGTGACCATATTTTCTTGGAGCCAGATAATTAAACATTTAGTACAGCCATCCGGGATTATAACCACAACCCACACATCACAGGAAAACCAAAACCAAACAGACGAGACTGTTGTTTTTTCCGTCATGCCCACCTACACGGGTTACATTGTAATTATATTTTTTAAAACCTGCCTTGGTCGCGTAGTTAGAACTCGCTAGTTTCGTGTTGAGCTCGACTTCCGAGAACGGGGAGATCGAGGTTCGAATCAGGTAGGATGAACTGGGGTGGTTCTTCCTAAATGGTTTTCCACTCTCCCTCCACGCAAATGTGGACTCACTTCCTCTAAATTCAACCTTCCCGATTCCTAACTCATTAGCGTAATTAGTACTTAAGCGTATAGCCCGAACGGGTAGTAACAAGTGGTGATAAATAAATAATAAATAAATAATTCTGTCTTCAGTGGTCTACAATGGCAACAACCACTCACCGTTACAAAACTTGTCTGCGCTTACCAATTGTTAAATATTTACCTAATTGTTTTATATATATTATTGGGCTGCACACATATGTACTAATTACCGTTAATGCGTACGGGATGAGGAAGTTTGAACTCAAGAGGTAGCTTACGCGCGTAAAGGGAGAGTGGAAAACCATTCATAAAAAAACATCCCCAATACACCCAAACGCGATACGAAACCTGATCTCCCCATCCTCGTAAGTCCAGCTATTGCGAGAATGACACCGTAAGGTGAGACTGTGGAGAACTTAAGTTAAGGAGAGGATATTTGTAGTTGAATATCTGTTAAGGGTATCCTAGAATTTAATGACAACTTTTTCTTTTCATTTAAAAAGTTTTCATCTAATATGCTCATGACAAATATTCAAGAACTGTTGTTACCACCATGTGAAGAAAGATTAAACTCTATGTTTCTCTTCAAGTAATATTTTATCTGTCAAAAAAAATGTTTTGCTATAAAAACTTTGAAAAAGCAACCCTTAATTCAATTTACCTACACTTCCAACTTAATTATTTTATTTATTATTTAGCACCGCGTCTTACTACCCGTTCGGGTTATACGCTTAAGTACTAATTACTTAATGGATTAGAAATTGGAAAGGTTGAATTTAGAGGAAGTAAACCCGCATTTGTGTGGAGGGAGAGTGGAAAACCATTTAGTAAAAAACCACCCCAGTTCACCCGACCGAGATTAGAACCTCGATCTCCTCATCCTCAGCAGTCGAGCTCACACGACTAGCTCGTTAGCTAACTACGCCACCGAGGCGGGTCCACAACTGATGATAATTTGACTACCGAAGTGGGTTTACGTATTCATAGAGTTAAAAAAACTATCAAGTGTTTTAAGCTAAGTTTTTTACTTGTGATCGTTGTTTTGCTGCCGACTAATAATGTTTTGTTCATCCTTTGTAAAAGGACGTGCCCCTATCTACCTCGAACTATGAGACAATACTGTAACAAGAAATGCACAAAGTTTAGTCAAAAAGCTTAAATTTATTTGAAAGCTATTATTGGGATAGGGTGGATAGGGAACCGAAAGTGACCCTTTTGACCATTTCGACCCCCCTAGTCGGGTCTTTTGGAATTTATAAAGTAACGTTGAAATATATTAGCCCCGGTCCTTGATTTTTACTTTTGAAAGGAATTTTCTTTTCGGATGGGTATTTTTCAGACGGCGCAAGTCCTGGCTGATAAACTGGTTAGTGTAAAATTTAAAACGTGATTCAGCCTCCTGCACTATAAAGACATTTAACACATTGGTTAAATAATACTAATAATATAATGAGATAGTAATAATATTGCGCGTTTGAGCTACATAATTCGTAACTTAGTAGTGGAAAGATTAACCAGTACTAATGTACCATTGCCGGGGGACACTTGAACGTACTAATCGTACATCTTTTCCGTGGAAGCTCTTTCCATTTCCCGATGAGATGAGGTTGATGCTGATAGTGAATACAGGAGACTAGCAAATATCTGAGCCCCATTTATCCGAGGCTCCGTGTTAGCCGAGGCAGTTATTTTGTCAAAGATTACAATTTTATACAATAGGTACAATATACAATTGGTAATATAATGTGTATTAATAAATTAATAATTTGAAACTTACAAACAATGCATACAAAGAGAGTACGTTCTAGTGATTTAAAACCTATAAACCTACACGCCCCGTATCATCCGAGTTTTTCCTATCCGAAGTTGGATCGGTCCCAATTATCTCGGTTATGCGTGAGTCCACTGTATGAGGGTGTTGAACCCGTGGAAACACTTAACTAACTAGCTTATATTATATTATTATTATTATTATTATTATTATTAGCACCGCGTCTTACTACCCGTTCGGGCTATACGCACTTACGCTAATTTGTAATGGTAGGGCGATTGTGAGATGAATGGAGGACTACACTTTAACGTGGGATCCGAACCACGGTAGAGGCCTGGCCTTCCACACATTTACAAGTTGTGATTAATACACGTCTTGTCAGAGGTGAAGGAAGGGTTTGGCAATCAGATAAATCTGTGCCGTGACCGAGGATTGAACCCCGGACCTCCAGCACAGAAATCTGACACCTTACCTAAGCTTAGTTAACCAAACCCTGGTAACCATTGCGATAACTCCCCTTTCGGGAAAAATTACCTAATATAACAGCCGAGAATCGAGCTCGGTACCCCTAGGCTCATATCCAGGTGCACTGACTACTGCACCACGGGGCAGGTACGTTGGCGAAAAAAACACGAAACACTCCGTGAGGTGACTCAACAGCCGGTTGACAAGTAATAAAACGTATCGCATCACTTGTTTAGGACGTTGAAAAACCATCTTTGAAAGACTCTAGTACGAATTCTGGTTGGGAAAGAGTTTCAGCCATTTATAGTGAGAAAGAAGGTAAGTGAGAAAACAAATCATCTAGATCGGGGTTCTTTAAAATGCTATCCCAAGCGTAAACAAACTCAACTTGTGTTAAAGGGGTCACCGACCGTAGCACCAAGGACGATCATAAATACATCATTACTTGGGAAGCGGTTTGTAATTTAAAAATATTGATTATTAATGTTATCAACATTTTCCTATTGAATTAAAAACTTTACCCGCTTCGGTGGCCGCTTGGTCTAAAGCGCTACTCTCGTGTTAAATACTAGACTACCGATGGTGGGGAGATCGAGGTTTAAATCTTGGTCGAGTGGATAGAGGGTGGTTTTTCCGTAGGGGCCTAATGATATCTCCCCACCATCGGCAGTTATATATATATAGTGTGTGTTCAAAAGTTCAGTAGCTAAAACAATAATAATTATATTTTTTAATTAATGTTGATCATGACTTTAATAAGATTTATTTTTATTCTTCAAATGTTTTATTGCTTCTTTTTGATCTCCCTCCTCCCCCAAACTTTTGCGGGTCACTTACTGACTCTTGGCGGCACACCGGTTGTAAAACGCTACCTTAGACCATGCGACCACCAAAGGGTGTCTAATACAATTTATTCTTGTAGCAACATAGACATTTAATTGATATAATAATTGGTTAATAATATGCGTCCATAAAGTGTTTGATCTGGCGATTACAGGGTGAACGGGTTGGTAGAATATACTAAGGGTGGTTTTCCTAAATGGTTTTAAACTCTCCATCCTCTCGAAAATACGGGTACACTCCATCTAAATTAAACCGTCCTCATCTTTAACCCATTAGCGTAACTAGTACCTACATATGCGTAGACTATAACCTGAACAGGCAGTAAGACATGGTGCAAAAAAAAAAGTATTTGATCAAAGCTGTACAATATTCTAAGTGTTTTGCACAGAACTGCTACGTCATTTTATAATTAAACTGGGCCTCGTTTCTTGGCAAGGCTCTCATTGACCAGAAATAACTTCTATCACATGTACCGGAAGCTGAAGATGATGAGTTGAGGGATTCTGTAAACTGAAATAACACCAATCAAATATGTTAGGGTACATAAATACGTTTTACAGACGAGGCACATCTGTTTGAACTTCAGGCTAGATTCAAGAGTGTTTTATTATTGCCATTTAATTTGTTATAGGCGTCTTTATAGGCGCTTAAAACGTCTTTTGTTTTTAACGATACCCACATATTAAGGTGAGAAAGAAGATGTGAGGAAAGGTCAGTGTTGTTGCAGTTTTCATGGCAAACTTTTTTTTTTGAGCAAAATAAATCAAATATTGCTCCAGTAAAAACATCACAGTTTGATTTTCTACACATGGTAATAAATTGTTAGGTGAGCTGGCTGTCTAGGGGTAAGGTGTCGAACTTCTGTGTTAGGGGTCCGGGGCTCAATCCTAGGTCCAGGTACAGATTTATCTTATTACCAAACCCTTCCTTCACCTCTGACAAGACGTGTATTTATCCTAACTTGTGAATGTGGGGAATGTCAGGCCTCCACCGTGGTTCGGATTAAACGTTAAACTGTAGGTCCTCCATTTCATCTCACAATCACCCGACCATTAAACATTAGCGTAATTGCGTATAACGAGAATGGGTAGTAAGACACGGTGCTAATAATAATAATAATAATAAATAATAATAATAATAACAATAATAATAAATTGTTCTTGAATATTTGTTATAAGCATATTAGCATTTGATGAGAAACTTTTTTAATTAATAGCAATAGGACACCCTTGATTGATATTCAAAAACTTTGAGATTACTATTTGAAGAAAATTAAACATTTATACGGATACATATTTTTATTTATTTCACCGAGATTTCTATGATAATTTTAAAAAAAAACTGTTACTATCCCGCAATCCCTACCATTCAATCTACAATATAGATCCCCACATTATTGAAGTAACATATCCTTATAATGTGATATTTACTTTGAGAATGGCGGTTTTGAAATTTCATAACATCCCCAAAATATATCCCCGATTTTTTAAAAACATTTTCTGTTTTGAACCTATTAAAAATGACCTCGTTTACTTAAAGGAGACAATTTATATTCTACCCGCTTCAGTGACCTCATGGTATAACGCTCTACTCTCACAGTAGACTGCCGATGACTGGGAGATCGACGTTTGAAACTAGGTCGGGTGTACTGTGGTTTTTTCCCCAAAATCATTTTCCACTCTTCCTCCCCGTAAATGAGGTTACACTTCCTCTAAATATAACCTTCATAAGCTCTTAAACCATTAACATAATCAGCACATAAGCGTATAACCCGAACGGGCATTTAGACGGCGCTAATAAAACCTATGTTTCTGGCATTTTACCTTATTCGTACAACTTCTACATCTCACGTAAAAAGTCCCTGTAAAGGTGTTAATTTGAACCTTTCATGATTTAAAAAAATCTTAAATCTATAAGTTTAAGGCGACACTAACATTTTCTAAAGGTTGCTACAGTGTGTACGTGTTAGATACCCAATTGAGCACTTCCAAAGGCGACTCACAAGCAAGACCAGCCGTGCTGATCTATCGTCTGCTTTCTCGACTTTGTATAGGAAGACCGGGCTTCAATCCCAAACGGGTTCAATCTATTTGTTGGTTAGTAGTGTTAACTCTTCACTCTAGAATAGATATCACGAGACAATTAAAATTCATCCTTGCCGTGTCCTTATACTATTTATAAGAAGTTTCAAATAGCCTTATCAGGAAGTGAGACACTAGAACAAAAGGAAAAATCAAGCACCATAAGACTTATTTGGCGTTATCTGTGTCAGAGAGTTTCTGATGTTGATAACATAGGCGTTTGCCTGAAAAAAAAAGACAAAAGTAATTAACTTTGACACGATAATTTTGAACGACCACCTTAAGAACCATCGCATCGTATGATTTATAACAAAATGTGTTTCGTCGATGTAACAGCTTATTCCTGATTCCACCCTATGACCTCAAGGCTCTACATATTTAGGGTTATCAATCACTGAGCTCTCTAAAAACCATTACTCTTCTCCATTACCCATTCATTCTCGGCGGGTTTTATTCTTCGAGGTCTAAATACTAGGGGATAGTCTGTTCGACAAAATTATAGGACATATTCTACATCGCAGAGTCACGAATTTTTGTTTCTGTCAGGGAGGATTTGACGTGCACTTTTTGAACATACTCATTAGAGTAGCGTCTGACTTAGCTCTAGAACAGACACAACAACTTGTCCCCCGACCACTTATTCTTAAATCTGAAGGTGGTATCCCTAATGTTATCATCAATAACGCATTTTTTGGACCATAACGAGAATTTAACCCGGATCTTTAGAAGGCAAATGCTACTCAGACTGAACTTGTTTGCGAAATATTCGTCTTACAACCTGTTCAGGTTATACGAATATGTACTAATTACTCTAATGTGTTAGGGATTAGGAAGGTAGAATTAAAGGAAATGTACCTACATTTAAATGGAGGGAAATTTGGAAGTAATTTAAGCAAAACCACCCTTAGTAGAGCTTCCCTCGGCCGGGATTAGAACCTAAATCTTTCCACCACCTGAATACTGAACTGGACGAGTTTAAGTTAACGTGCCCACAGATGTATGAGTGTTAAGTACGAATCTGTCTCACCCCACAGATAAAACCTATCTTAGATAGGTAACACAGCTTGAACCAGACGCCGCAACGTGTGTTCTAATTTATACAACACTAGAACTGAGCCCAGTGAAACCAAACCATCTTACAACATTAAAACAATATATCAACATTGAAAAAAAAAACTATAAATATATCTATCACCGCGTCTTACTACCTGTTCACACCATAAGCATTTATGATAATAATTACACTAGCGAAGGGATGAGAAAGGAAGCATTTTAGAGAAAATATACCCGCATATACGGGGAAGTAGAATGAGAATCCATTTAGGAAAATCCACCCTAAGTAGACCCAATCGGGATTCGGACCCCTATCTCCCCTTAATCAGCAGGCCAGTATAATATGAAAGTAGATGTCTTAGACCATTTGACCACTGAAGCAGGCAATAATTATTTTTAAATGAATACAACTACTGATATCAATTTTGCTGTTGTCAAGTGAATAATGAAGAAAGACACGCTTGGGTGTGATTTCTGGTTCTAGCGTAGCCAAACCATGTATATGTTAATGTGAATGTGCTGAATTATCTATTTTGTAAAATATCCAGTGAATGTATAAAATCACCGAAAGCGATGGTTTATCTAACAAATAATAGGATTTATCTAAATTTACCAATGCAGTTTTGTTAAAGTATTGAATTTTATTTTCTACATTTACCAGTGATCTTGTAAAAAATATCTATTGTATGTGGATAAAAAAATATAAAAAAGATAAATATAGAACATAAATCTAAACTAACCTAACTAAGCTAAAATGAACTAGTCTTGTATAAACTAACCTAACTTGCATAAACTAACCTAACCAAACCTAATCTTCACGTGACTTATTAATATTCACTGGTGGTTGATGGTGATTTTGTATACTCACCAGTGATTTTGTAAAATGTTGGCGAGTATGTGAAATAGTAAATACATTTTTTACATTTCCCAAGTGAACCAGTGCTTTTGTAGAATCACTGGTGAGTTTAATAACTCAGCACATTCACAATAACATATATAATATTCCGGTTAAATGGATCTTAAAGCCCTTTCTAGATGCCAACAACCTGTATCAACGAAAGGGATGTGAAAAAAGTATCAATACTTTACCAATATCGATATTTTCCTTTCGATTGTAGTATTTTTACCCGATACTTTTACTGATATTAGTTCTCACAATCCTGGTATTGGATCGGTATTGAAAGAAACAACATTTTTGCTATCTTCACTCATGCTGGAATTAAATGTTTACTAGTGTGGACTGTGGAGAAGAACAAATTGACACTATTTCTCAATCCTCACTCATTTTCTGCATGGTGGAGTGCCTGATCGGATGACGAGGCGAATGGCAACAAGACGTCTACTTACTAAACCTTCATTTATCAATGAGCTAGATCATCACAAACTAAACAAAATAATCTTTTGTAGAGCTCAATAATTATAATTTTCAGTGTTTAGATAAAATGAAAATACAATTATGATGCAAAAGTTGAAATTGAAACTACTAGATAAAAAAAACATTTTTCCAGATTAAAATTTCTATACCGATACTTACTGTTATCGATACTTTTCTTACGATACTAGTACGATATCGATATTTTTCTTCCAATGTGTTTAATAAGTACAGTATCGATAATTTTATTTCAATACCATATCCCTAATTTAATATTTATCACCGCGTCTTACTACCCGTTCAGGTTATATGCTTTAAGTACTAATTACGTTAATGGATTTAGTAACTGAGAAGGTTGAATTAGAGGAAGTGAACCGCATTTGCGTGGAGGGAGAGGGGAAAACCATTTAGGAAAAACCACCCCCATTTCACCCGACCGAGATTTCGAACCTCGATCTCCCCGTCCTCAGCAGTAGAGCTCAACACGACCAGCGCGCATATCCCTATCAAAAAACCTAAGTGCACGAGATAAGTAACGTGAATTTTAAAAATGAATTCACCAAGAATCCACATTGAGAGGGGAGTGTTATGTAAATGTAATCATCGCATCCGGCCAGGATTCAAACCCCCTGTTCATGTGAACCAAGAGTCAAGGCCCACTAGTGCGTCTGTCAGTAATTTAAGAGTTGGACTAGCCCCTCTGTCCCCTCTTCAATCGACCTACAGTACCTTTACTTTTCTCTAACATCAACTGGTGCTAAGCCAGACGGCGAAGTTGTGTCAGTGACATCACCCAGCCACGCCGCGCCAAAGAAATAAGACAAGGAAGATCCAGAAGTTTTATACAGGACTGTATCGAGTCCATCCAGTGTAGGAGGGGTGCAAACTAACAACTATAACAAGATTTTTTTACACTCTTCAGTGGTTGCATGGTCTAATGCGCTACTGACGCAGTGGACTAGACTGACGATGACGGAGAGATCGAGGTTCGAATATAGGTTGGTTTTCCCTAAATGGGTTTCCACTTTATCACCATGCAAACGCAGATACCTTCCTCAGATTTCAATCCTCCTCATCCTTAATACAGTATCGTAATATGTGTAGAATCAGAACCGGTATTAAGAGTCAGTTAGACATAAATGATATATTGGTTATGTTTAATCTAAAACAATTATTTTTAAATTTTGTCGTATTTTGTCAAACATGGTAAAATGTTTTCACTGGTCTCAATTCCACTTTTTTTTTAAAGTCGAATACAGAAAGATGTACCACGAAACGACGTTTGGTTCAAGCTGTACTACCATCGAGGTTAGACCTTTTTTTAAAATTATATAAGCACACTTTCGATCACCAAGATTGATTGAAAGTCAATTTGATATGCTAGAAATATGTCTTGGATTTATTAATAATTATAAAGTTAGACCCTAGAATAAAATGTTATAAAAATCTTCCAAAAATACATACTTATAATCACTGTATTTTTTTTCTTTTTATATAATTTCTATTCTCCCCCCGCGTCTTACTACCGGTTAATGTTGTACGTATAACTGTATCATAAATACTCCAACTGTGTAGGAATGAATAAGGAAGCATTTTAAAATCATCTACTTTTATTTGCATGGAAGGAGAGTGGGAAAACATTCAGGAAAATACACCCTAAACTAAATAGCCCTACCAAGATTTGAACTTCGATCTCCCCACCTTTAGCAGGCCAGTCTAACATAAGAATGACGCCTTAGACATTCGGATACTGAAGCGGGTATAGATGATTAATTCTATTTGAAGTATTTAACGTGCACTTTCTAAACCAACTAATTATATCAGCACACGAGAATTTCTATGAACGAGAGCGAAAGGACCAAGATATTATGCCGGTAAATATATTTTCACACACTCTCTAGGAATACTTTACATGTCACAAATCGTCATTGGACCGACGGCTTTACTTCCCCTCCAAAGAAATTGTGCAACAGATTTTTATCACTCTGGAAAAATCCATTGACCCTGGCTGAGCTTTAACCCACGAACACCAGGTCCTGAGATGAACAATTTACCCCAATACCACCGAGGTCGACGATCAATTAAATGGGCTTGTAATTTAAATAAAATAATAGTAATTATTTCTTCCACCATTGTAGTAACATGAGTTTCCAGTTTTTAAATAACGAGCCCTCTAATAAAATCAATCTTTAGAGTTTAGATGCTATCCGTGAGTGAGATGGGCTAGCAATCTGGCAAGCTAGGCGGTTTAAGACAGAGTAGGCTCTAGTTGGAATGTTGCAGCTGCTCCTAAGGGATACCACAAGGCAAACAGCTTTCTTGCCAAGCATTCCAAGTTGCCTAGCTTTACTGTGATACGATTACATTAAAGCCGACAGATTCCATCCCCACGAGCCTAAAATCTTTTATAAAATAATAACAACATTTTAAATAAATTAGTCAATTTTAAAGTTTAAAAAGTTAAACTAATATTGAAAAAAAACCAACATGTTATTTACATGTTCAAATCCTAAAATTATTAATTAAATTAAATTATACCTTACGTGCAACGGTTGTAACGTGGACAAAGGCGACAGTTTATTCTTGTTTGGTTTGACGATCGATCATAAGGTCTGGAATTAAATGCCGGCCTGATACAATGAGTTGTTTTCTAACTAGTTATTCCATACACAGAGGTATCTTTCCCTAATTATTTCCTCTCTATTTTCCATGAAAATTCAGGTAAACTTCCTCTAAACTTTACCGTCCGTATCCCTACTCCATTTGTGTAAATATGTTATGTATGTATATATTTTAAGGTTGATCGATTTAAATAACACGATTATTAAAATAAGATCTGAAATCAACTAGACCTATATAGCAGCAATGATTGTAATTTCGAGTTTATAAGAAATAAATAAGCTATGGCTGAAATTTAATTGTTTTGTTAATTTATGAATATATACGTATATGCACTTGGTGAAAACAATAGGCATTCCCATATTGTGTCTCAGTGTTGTTTATATTTTGGACATGTGTTTAGTTTTTATTTATGATTAAAATATTTTATAGACATAAGTATATATAAAAAACGTATTAATATACACGTGACAATGACTAATTTTTATATCAATTACAAAGCAAGCATTTTGTTAGCAAAGACATTTAAGAAAAAAAAAAATTTTTTTTGAGGTCAACACTGTGATAATTTACAAGGAAAACATTAATCTTGCAACACAACTAAGGGCTTGGTTATTAATTACTTTCTTTTGACATTACTAAACCAATTCATTTTATTTAGATTTTTTAACCAATACTAATCCCATGCTAATACGCACAAAACATATGAAGGGTACAAGGGAAAAGGAGGAAAGCCACATTACACATTTTTTCCAGGACACATTTTATATCTCAAACCCGATAAAAACTCCAGCAAATACTTTTTATTATTAATTTAAATGTGACAATTACCGCTTTTAACCATTATCTAAATTGCATTATAAAGGTATGAAGATTGTCTAACAGATGACAGCACTAACTCTATTTGAAATAAAATTGGGCTTCATCCCTAATTCCCATGTATCCTTTAATTATAAAAATCCTGAAGATATGATTACAGTGAAGAAATCTTATTTAGATAAAAATCTGATTTAATTAAAACAAATCCCATATGAAAGAATTACATAATTTAAAACCAAATTATTCTTTATCGACCCTGCTATATCTATATTAATAAAATGAATGAGTTTGTGTGTCTGTCTGTCTGTCATGAGCGTTGCACGACATCTACCGCACTAAGAGATCTGAAATTTAAACATTAGTAGCCCCTGTGCATGAACATGTGCACCTTGAAGGCAAAATTTTGAAATTTGAAGAGATTTTTTTAAATTAGTTAAAAACTGAAAAATGAAGAAATATTAACGCCGCGAGAAGGCTTTACTATCACATTTCATACAATTTGTAATGCAGTAGTTTGGTGTCCTTGGAAGTTTGGTTGCAGGGAGAGTAAACAAGACGAGTTTGGTATCTAAAAAAACTCTTCTTCTCAACTCACCATAATATATTAATTTGTTAAATTTGATTTATTTCTAATAAATAGCTTTTGTGTATTAATACGCTTTCTACCTGTAAACCTTTTTATACTTTATAACCTACACTCTTTATACACTTTTTACCCTAAAATATGCCTCCAGGGCTAGGCCGTGTAGTTGATTTTAAAAAGGAAAAAATGCTAAAAAAATGGTAAAAATACAAAAAAGTTAATCTAATCAAAAAGGGCACTAAGGTCAAAAGAGAAAAAATCGCAAAACTGTCTAAAAACTACCAAATGGCAAAAGGGGCCACAGTTGAGTAAAGAGGATAAAAATGGCAAGTGATTCATATCAAAGTAAAAAAGGGTAAACTAAATAAAATTTTTAAACAATATTAAAATAAAGTAAAAGGGGAAAAATGGGTAAAAAGGAGAAAAATTGGTAGGGTTAGCGGGGTAAAAGAATGAACGGGATGCGAAGGATAAAGAGAATAAAAAGGGTGCAGGGTATAAAGAGTACCGGGTAAAAATATTAAAAAGTAAATCTTATAAAAAAGAGAATTAAGACCAAAAAACAAACATGGTGAAAAGGACAAAAGATAAAGGGTAAACATAAAAAGGATATAACCTAATGGTTAAAAGGGGTAAATTAATAAAGAGGTAAACATATTAAAAAGCCGCAAAAAGGGGTTAAAGGATTTAATATATTAAAAGGTCAATGGAGTAAAAAGGGTAAAGATGGTGAAAGAGTAATAAAGGTAAAAAGTTTGTAGGGTAAAATAAGGGTAAAGGGTAAAAATGGTAAAAAGTAAGTTATTCAAAAAGGACAACAAATCCAAAAGGGTAAGAAGGTCCAAAATTACCAAAATGTCAAAAGGGCAAAAAGGGTACAAATGAGCAAAATGGTAAAAAGGGCAAAAAGCAAATCATAAAAAATAAAAAGGATATAAAGGTTAAAATGGGTAGAAGAAATAAAATATGTGAAAAGATTAACAAGCCGCAAAAGGGGTTAAAAGACAAAGAAGGGGTAAAGAGGGTAAAAAGGGTAAATAATAGGGCAAAAAGTGTATTGAATTAGGAGAAATAGGGTAAAAAGTCTACAAAGATGTAAAAAAGTCCAAAAAAGACAAAATGGGCAAAAGTGGTGAATTGAGTAAATACGGTAAAAGTCGCTCACATAATCTTTATTTGATTTAACTACAACCCTAACCAATTATTTATGCTGCGATACTCTTATCTCTTTCTTTACTAGCACCAACAGGCAAGAGCTCAAAGTATTGTGAGAGAAGTTAAAACTTAATCTTCAAAAGAAATGTCAGCTTTTAAAACATGTTTAGATTAGTTCTCGATTTTGAAATTTTGTATTAGTTGGCCTACTTTCGCTTTTTATATTACAATTTAAACCAATAAACAGTTAATATTCAGTTGACCTGGCGGTCTAGGGATAAGGTGTCAGACTTCCATGCTAGAGGATCGGGGGTTCAATCCTCGGTCCCAGCACGGATTTATCCGATTACCAAACCCTTTCCTCACCTCTGACAAGACGTGTATTAATCACAACTTGTGAATGTATGGAATGCCAGGCCTCCACCATGGTTCGGATCCCACGTTAAATTATTATTATTATTCAAACATAATTTAAGATTTGTTTGCTATTCCCTGTGGTTTATTTTATAAAGTAAAAATAACAAAGCTACTGAACTATAGATTATCGTGCGTAGAACCAGCTAGTTTTTCATATGTAACGGACGGTTATTATGGATTTTGTTTGTGGCAAAGAAGTAGTTAAAAGCCTGCCATCAAACTCCTTTGTAAAAATATAAAAAAAGCTCTTTCTTACAAAATACATTTACTAATGTTTCAATTTGCTATGAAAATGGCCATGATTAATGATGTAGGATGGTACATTTAGACGTAAGAATTTATATGACGTATTGTTACGTACAGTACATACACAAGCATTTGTCTTACTAATGGGTTTACGTTTTTCCTCCCTCATGGCTGAGTCATAAGGGTATCAGATGTATTATGTCAAGGAAGACCCTAGTTCATTTCAAGGAGGTGCCTAGATTGATTGAGTATTCATGTAAATCTGCATTTTATCAGTTTTATAACATACCTTTCTTTAGAATTCGTTGTTTGGAGCTAAGTATAATGTTTTAGATTAATTAAGTTTTTTAAAGTCATGTACGGGTAGGATTGTGAAGATTTTTTTTTGTTGCAAAGTCACATCATAAATACAAATACACATTATTAATAGGCCTAGTATAAAAAATACGATCCAATAGGGTGTACCGACTTAAATAGCTTGATAAGTTGATTATATAGGCCTATAAGATGAGAAGGGAGTGTAATTTTTATAAAATAGAGCTAGATGGAAATCAAACCCTGGGCTCCTGGACACAATCCTTCTATTGTAACAGTACTGTTTCACGTACCCCACGTCTTACTACCCATCCAAGCTCTCGTTATATCAACGACAATAGAGTAAGGACGAAGAAGGTAGAATTAAGAGGAAATTTACCTACAATTGCGTGGTGTGAGGATGGGAGAGCCAATTATAAAAAAAATACGTCAGTTATTCCGTTTACCCGTCACGGTAAAACCAAAGCCGGACGAGACTGATGTCTTGTTCCGCGTCCCCAACTGGCGAGGCTTTTTTTTTACATCGCGTCTTAGAACCCGTTCGGACTTTGTACATAGATTAAATACAATAATAGAATGGGGATGAAGAAAGTACAATTTGAGAGGAAATGTACCCATATTTGCTTGGAGAGAGAGTAGGAAATAAAAAAATATTTAGTACACCCAACTGGAATTCGAACCCCGATCTCCCCGTCACCAAAAATCTAGGCCAGTTTCATAGTCAAATTTAGTACGCCTCAAGTGCGGCGCTACACTAGTACATGACGACACCTACCTAAACCAGAATGGAATAGGCCATTCTCGCATTGGAAACTGGCCCATTCCATTCTGGTTTAGGTAGGTGTCGTCATGTACTTAGTGTAGCGCCGCACTTGAGGCGTACTAAATTTGACTATGAAACTGGCCCTAGTCTAACACGAGAGGGTTACTTTGTTGAACAGCAAGTTTTCAAGATTTAACTGTCTAAGTTTTGTTGGCATCGACAAAGTAATTGGTTCTAAGTTCTGACCAAGGTGGAGCGTTATAACGACTTTGAGTTGTTTTTCGTAAACAAAAATAGCGGTTGAGGCAGAGTAGATAGAACAATTGGTAGATTAATTTATGTAAACCTACGCGTAGATTTGTATTTATTTTCACTTGGCTTATATTTACAAAACATACCTTACCAAAATTAAGTTCTCAAACATAACCTTCAGAAAACATGAGGTACATATGTAGGCTAAGAGTAAATTGGTATAGAGCAAATTGTAATCTCTTTATTTTATCCATAACGAGACTTTTTTTTAAGTACCTTTCCCCAATAATAATATATAACTATAGATACATAGACTAATATTAGTTTTTAAAATACGCGTAAGAATATAGAGAACAAAGGGGTATAAGCGAAATTAAATGCTACGGTATGAAACTCTTATTTTTTGTTTTTGCTTATCAGTAGACTAATAAGCGCTACTTACTATCATATTATATTTCTAGCTGGTCATTTTAATGTACTGCACATTTGACTGTTAATATCCATTGACTACGAAGCTATACTCGTTTAACTACATAAATGGCCAACGCACAATAAGATAATTACATTAGTGGGGTATGAATGAGGAAAGAAACATTTTTGGGGTAATCTACCCGTATTTGTTTGGAGGAAGAGGGGGAAACCATTTAAGAAAAAAACACCCTAAGTATTATTATTATTTATTACTTAGCACCGCATCTTACTACCCGTTCGGTTTATACGCTTAAGTACTAATTACACTAATGGATTAGGAATTGGGAAGGTTGAATTAAAGGAAGTGAACCCGCATTTGCGTGGAGGGAGAGTGGAAAACCATTTAGGAAAAACCACCCCCAGTTCACCCGACCGAGATTCGAACCTCGATCTCCCCGTCCTCAGCAGTCGGGATCAACACGACAAGCGCGTTAGCCAACTACGACACCGAGGCGGGTAACACCCTAAGTAGATCCAACCGGGATTCGAACCCAGATCTCCCTGTAATCAGCAGGCCAGCCTAATACAAGAATTACACCTTAAAAATCCTAGACCATTCGGCCACTGAAGCTATTTAGTTTGTTCAAGGAAAGTGTTACCTAACCGAGGTTTGGTATCACCTCTTTAATAAACAGTCGCGATACCAGGGAGCGCGAAAACACTCTGGTCGTCAACGTCGATATCAGATCAATTGCGAAAACACGTCTAGTGGTAGCAGAGCATAGCGTGACCTTGGTTCTTCGAGCGTCGGGCTTCTCACCTTGGGAAATGACGTGTGTTTAACCCTCAGCCACACTTGAACTAACACATTTCACAGCTGACATTGATCCTACCTGTCGTGTCACACTATTATGCTTATCTACCGAAACGGAAATAGGTACAAAAACACTAATAATATACACATTTATGCTTACATAACCTTATTTTAAAAGTGCTACCACAAGGTTATGAACGAGAGAAATGAAGGACAAATTGGGGTGTGAGTAGGTTATGCGATATGAAATCGCATAAAGGGAAGAGGTATAATCCAATTTTTATAGAAATAAGTTTATCTAACAGTTCGAAAATCTACTAGATTTACTTTCAATTATTTATACGAGGTCCTGTTATCTACAGATGTCACTTTTGATAAGTTTATGACGTCACTCTCGTGTTAGACTGGTGTGTTGATGACGAGGAGATCAGGGTTCAAAGCACAGTAGGGTCTATTGAAGTTTTTTTTTCCTAATTGATTTTCCATTCTTCTCCCACGCAAATGCGGGAATATTATCTTTAAAATGCTTCCTTCCTCATCCCAAACCCATTAGAGTATTTATTGTTGTATGCGTATAGACTGAACAGCTAGTTAGCTATACGCGGTGTTAAAAAAAATATCCTATCAATATGGACCGCAAACAATATATGTTTGTATTTTGATAAGAGTTTATTTCTATAAAAATCCTACTATAAAAATCTGAAAATAAAAAACTGAAATGGAGCCGGTTTAGATCCAACCACGATAGCTTGGTTCATATTCGGGATAAGCAAGCAGCTTTGCTGGTAGATATTGATTTTGTGTAGGTCTAAAAAAGGAAATCAATCTTTTTTATGGCTACCAAAGCGAGTATAAAATATCTCATATAGGCTTCCAAAATTATTGTTTATGGCTTTTATACCTAATCGACGTCACATTAACACTGATCCATATTGGATGCGGGTTTTAATATGTCTCCTCGATCTATCCCTATAACTATATATTGTAAGTATAAATGCAAGATGTACCACTAAGAAAATTAATTATTCTATCTGTACTCGCAGCTTTCCTTGAGAGGTAACATTCTTACCTTCTTTATTCCACTATGGTGTGGTTTAAAAGTATGACCATAGTGATGTCAGTCAAGGTAAGACAGCTACCCCCTTTTTTTTGTTAACTGGGTGTACGTTTATGTATTATGTAACTGAACTAGACAGAAGTGGCGGAACCTTTTTTTTGCTTACGGAGGAAATATATGGATAAATAATCAATAAAGATGAGTTTGGAGACTTCCTTCCACCTACCCCTCCCCCTAAGCCAGAGGGTGGTGCTGGGGTTCTCCCTCGGGAACATTTTGAAAATGAGAGGGTAACTTTTTATAAAATAATTGGGGCTCAATACAAGCTCTCACAATTAGCCTATTAAAAAAAAACCTTCTAGAATCTATTTGTAGTTTAAAAATATATGTTCAATCCATAAACATTGGCTATCTCTACCTCTAAGAATCATACAAAAGAATATATGGTACGAAACTCCACACGGACTTTCTCGCTCTATTGTTTAAAAATGGAGATATTTACACAAAACTCGTACACAAAACACACTAGCAAACCCAAGTATAAATTGCACTTTACTTACGTTAAACTTTTTTGAGTCCCAGTTTTAAATTTTTAAATTTTATTTCTAAGGAATCATGTCCTCGTTTGTATGTTTGGACCAATAAAAAAGATCGATATTAAGTCCACAAGGGTCTGCACTTTGTTTTAAAATTTCAACTTCCGGTTAAAATGTTAACATTTCATTAGGTGTTGCATATCTTCAGGTCATCGCATTGCTATTAAATTCCTCATTTATAAATTTTTACCAATAAAAAATGTATTTATTGACTTGAGTATAAAATGAAAGAGATAGATCATTGTTGTTCAAACATTTATTCTAAGAGGTTAAATGAAAAATAACACAAATTTTTGAGATACTTACTTGTATTTGATTACTCAATGGCATTAGATAATTATTGCAATAAAACTTAGGTAATATCTCTCCACAACTAAAGCTCACAAAATTGTATTAATATATTACCAATATCTCGGAGACTATTGATTTAAAAAAATATATTTTAAGTATTATTATTAGCACCGCGTCTTACTACCCATTCGGGTTATACGCACTTACGCTAATGTGTAATGGTAGGGTGATTGTGAGGTGAAATGAAGGACCTACAGTTTAACGTGGAATCCGAACCACGGTGGAGGCCTGGCATTCCCCACATTCACAAGATGTCTTGTCAGAGGTGAAGGAAGGGTTTGGTAATCAGATAAATCTGTGCCGGGACCGAGGATTGAACCCCGGCCGCCAGCACAGAAGTCTGACACCACCTCTAACCCCTAGGTCACCATATTTTAAGTACATTTAAATTTTTTTAATAGTACTACTCTTTTGCAATGATTAGTTATTTAGTATTTCAATTGCGGAGATACGGAAATTTCCGCTTCTGTAAGGTATCCTCAAAGTCATTTTCATTTTCATGGGAAAATGAAAATAGTAATTTTTTTATAATCTTTATCAACTCCTAGATACGAATTTTAATCAAAATTGTTAGAGCAGATTTTGAGAAAATTGATTTTCGTTTCGTTTCTTACTAAACTGCTCTTAATTTTAAGGTTAATAAGCACACAGACAAATGTCATAGCAAAAACTACTTTTTAGGTTTCGGGGGGTCAAGAGACGTCGACATCCATCAACATTTTGGGTTGGATTCTTTTTACTGTCACAATACTTTACCTCGAAAAATTAATATATATATTTTTACAAAACCATATATTTCAAGCTATACGCAAATATTATATAATATTATATATATATATATAGCGTATAGCTTGAAATATATTGGTTTTATAAAAATATTTTTCAAATAAAAGATTTGTATTATAAATAGGCCTACATATTTGTAATGATAAGTAATTTAATATCTTAAATAGTTTCGGAGATATGATAAGAAATGAGAACTTACGCTTCAGACTGGAGCCCTTAAAGTAATTTTGCTGAAATATTGAGAATAGCCATTTTGTTTGAAATATTTATAAATATTTTAAAATGAAATTTATTCAAAATTGTTAGAGCCTATTTTGAGAAAATAGACTTATTCTCTTTTTGACCTTCAGTAAACTACCCTTAATTTTAGGGTTAGATATCTAATTTCAAAAACCACTTGGGGATACCCTTTGAAAACCCTAGATACCAAGTTTTAGCCCGATCGGTTCTAATTAGAGGTACAGACAGACAGACGTAAATTCAAAAACTACTTTTTCTGTTCTGGAGGCTATGAAAAGTGGAGATTTATCAAAATCTCAAGTCCTTTTTTTTTTTTTACGATCACAATACTTTTCTCTACCTGTAAGATAGTAACTTAAACGTTTGAAAGCATTTAAATTTGGTTATTTAAATCTAGGATGTGAAACGTAATGAAAAATATATCGAATTTGTTAAATAAAGCCAAACATCATAATTATTATATCTTTAAAATAATTGTTAGTTAAATATTTTGTCAAAACTTTCTACACACAATTCATGCCATTCATTGATTTTTTATTCACACAAGCACATCTGCAAACCATCGTTCGTAAATAAGTTTATTAGCAAACAACAGATTGCTCCCAGAAAAGTAGGGCACGGAAATAGATAAATGTTTGAAGCGTGTTTCTGGTTGATTCACTTTCTCTGTGTAATCTGTGTTCATTCCTCTATGGAGAATGTCTGTCCGTACACATGGCTCGCTCTGTTAACAGCGGTGTGAAACGAGGCGGAAGTTGTCGACTATTTACGTCCCACGGTACCGCCTGGTCGATACCAAGATTGAGGCAGGATTAGTGATTACACATTAGTCCGCACATAGACCAGGCGTAAATAACCGATCAATATGATAACATAAGCTAAACAGAAATAACTCTCTTGGGGTTTCTACTATAGTCAAGAGAAACTTTTTTTCAAGCGGAAAAATAATATTTTGGTCATATGATTCTTTATTTAACAGGGTGCACTCAAATTGCGGAATAAGCTATACCTGTCAGCAGACATTCAATTAGGGGTCCACTCGAACTAATGAATATCTTGTAATCCCATTCAATTCCTACAACCTAACCTAATCTAGCCTAATCCAACCTTAACTAACCTAACTTAACCTAACCTCCATTTTATATTTTGAGCAAAGTCATTCGAATGAGTTGTTCCACAGTTCGTCTGCACCGATTTAACAATATCTTTTAGTATGAAAACAATTAATCATTGTCATAATATTAATATTTTAAAGAGAATATATATTTATATACACATTTTTTACTACGTGGGCTCACCCAAAGTTAATTCTATTTTTAAACGTTAGTATTGTTGTGCATTTATGCACATTTTCTAAACACAGCTTTATAATATGGTCCAACTACTAATTAGTGGTACTAGAAGCTAGGTCCTCTAATTTTAGTTTATAATTTGTTCTTACCGGATGTATCTGCATCGAATGTATATAGCTTCTTTATACTTAGTAACAGTCAATTACATTAGAATGGTGTTGTGTGTCACTTTATTAAACTCCATTTGTTGTTTTTTGTCATAAAATATATTCGTAGTGGCTTAGCAGTGTAAAGTGTTATATCCGCATTGCTTTTGACTGCCGTTGATGGGAAGATTAGTCTTCGAATCTCGGGCGGATGGTTTTACACATGGGGTTTTCACTGTGGTTTTTTCAGAAATTGTATTTTTACAGTGATTTTTTTCATTCTTTCTTTAAGTACGAAGCAGGAGTAATTAAATGTCAAAATAAAAATACTATATTTCACAAATATATAAAAATATATATATATATAATAATATAAATATATAATAATATATTATATGTTACTATATATAATAATTATATTATATGTGAAGTATTATAATATATACAAATAACATATTGTGTTTTTTCCAGAGCCAGGCCAACGAAAGATGGCGGCCCATGGCCATCTCCAACCCTCGACGCGACTGCGTGCTGCTCGCTCTATGCCCCAGTGGGTGGTGAGTTAACGAACTACAAACACTTTGGAATAGAAGCAATGAGATGAGACGTTGAATTTCTATAATATGATTTTGATAGAAATACAATTTTAGAAAATATATATTTGCTGTCAACAATTAAAACATTTGACTCAATTTGTTAATATTATTTTATAGGTATTGATAATATTTATCAAGAGTGACTGCTGTAGGTAATAAGATTTAACGTATGCATACGTGAAATAAGATCTACATTTAACTCCCGATTGTCCGCGATAATGGAGGGAACGAGTGCCGCGGATAGCACAATACCGCGGATAAGCAGAATATTTAGTAAAACAAGAGATTGTAGCACATTCAATTCAAACCAGAAACTCATAGACTGTGACTGCTTTATGAACACATCATTATATTTCACGCACTAAGATAATAAAAAAACCTTTAATTTAATGTACAGTATACTCAAAATGAACAAATCGCTTAAAAATTTGTATAGCTTCTGCTTCATTGCAACTTCTTCCTTTTTCCTTATCCCGCTATGTATGTTCCGTAAAATCAGCTTGTCAGATAAGATCTTCTTGTTTCAGGTGACTAAGCAGGTTCGTTATGAGTCTATTCCGGTGCAGTCTCCCTTGCATAAACTTTTTGTTTCTCTAGCCATTATTTCTTCCCTATGGATTTACCAAGTAGCCTACAGGTTGGCCCACGGAAAAGTAGCACGCCTCCTATATCCAGCAGGCACCTCATTCTAATTGGAGGAGGTCAATCCCCTTCCATCCATATTGTGATATAAATAATGAGTCAATAAAACTTTAGACAATCAGTTCACTTGCTCATTCTTCATGTCACAATATGGGTGTAAGGGGATTGACCTCCAATTCAGAGTGAGGTGCTTGCTGGATATAGGAGGTGGCTACTTTTCCATGGGCCACCCTGTACAAAATCGGGAGCCCTGTATTCTCCATCAACGTGGCGTTTTTCAAAAACGTATTCCCTGCTGTTGGCAATACTGCGGTTGAGCCGCAAAATGGATAATAGAGAGTCTACTGTATTAACTTTTATAGCTGTCAGAGAAGGCCCTTCCTGTGCAAATTCAACTGAAGCTTCGAATAACTCTAAAGGCTGATTCACACAGGACGCTAAGCTAAGATTTGCTCTGCTAATTCTTTAGAAAAATAGCGGACCATATATTTAAATGTGTTGTTCCACACAGAAAGCTGAGCTAAGCTTAGCTAGGCCTTGCTACGACACACTATGCTTTTTTCCGATTGCTGGACGGGCAATTTTTCTATCTCCCATCTTAAGCCATCTTACGTTGCGCATGCGCATAACGCAGCTTGGTCTCCATGTTAAACAGATTCAGTGCTGTTCTGGTGAAAATAACTAAAGAAATGTTGAAGTTTAGTTTTGAGTTTGTTTCACGAGTATTTAAGTAATAATCTATTAGGTTTTATATCTAATAAATGTTTGTGTATTAAAATGGAAGAGTTAATTGAACAAGTGAAACCTCCGCCTCTTAAATTTTCTTCATCTTCCAAAACAGCTGCTAACAGCAGCATTTTCTCTTCCTCATTACTATCATTTGAGCTCAAACAAGACATTTTGGAGAACTCCATAACTAAATTTCACTGGAGCAGACCAGAAAGCAAAAACAATGAATTCTGGAAGGAAATAAGAGTCCATTGCTTAGATTAGATTAGCAATAAGTGTGAAACCAAACTGACCAAATCTTAGCTCAGCACAACTTAGCTTAGCATTCTGTGCATACCGGCCTTTATACCAGGACCCGTATTCCCGAGTATGCTTTTGAGCATCTTGAGGACTTTTCCTTTTCGAGTTTCACATTTGGTATTCCTCAATCATTTGAGACCATTTGAGACACAAACAAGTCTAACTGATCCCTATCACTAAGTCTCGTAAGGGTTAACCCACTTGAAATATAAAATTTCGAAGGGTTTTACAGTAATGGTGAATAAAGATGGCGCATATCTAATACATTTGCTTTCAATCCAAGAATTAGAAGAACGTAAACTTGAATTAAATAGGCCAATTTGAATCTTTAACGATAGGGATAATGCATTTGCCATTAGTGGTAAAGCATTTGTCAAGCTATTTAGATTGAATAAACGTAGTGAAAGTTATTTAACTGGCACATTAGAGACATGATGGAGGACAATCTCGAACGTCTGCGTTATATTTTTTTTTTCAAAGGTTTGTTATGCTTATTATTTTTCTTAGTGAAAATACTATAGTGTTGTAATAAAACAAAATTTTTAGTTTATCAGGCTTTGAAGATAAGACCTTCAATAATTTCCAGACGAATACGTGTTTGCTCATAAGTAACATTTCTTTTTGACATAATAAAAGTATTCTAGTAAATTTATTTACAATAGTAAGAAAATTGGTTATGTATCACAGAGATAAATATTGTCCACATTGGAAAATATTTAACGTTCATCCTGTGTTGGTTTTGGTTGATCTCACCGGAACTAATTCGTTGTATGAGCAATTAGTGTATACAAATTAAATCGAATTCGAATGGTTGTTTTCTCGACCACTCATCTCGAATACGAACGATTTTAGTTCAGGAATACAACAATGTTTTCTCAGCGTTTTTGAAGCTTTCGAGAAGGCTAGTTACGAGTTCAAAACGAGGGATCTCGGGAATAGGGGTCCATAACATATCCTTCCTCAACTGCTTTCACAGCAGGATCGCGGATACTATAACAGGGTTTTCAAAACTCCCCTTCTTCCCCTTTCAACCAGTTAAAATAAAGATTATTTTTAAACTTTGGGTCATTATTTAAAACATTTTAATACATTATTGAGGCAAATTTTTGTAAGTTTGACAATGAACTTTTGAGTTCCTAGTGCCATAGAGTAATAAAAGTAATATGTTATGTTGTATCCTAAATATACTATTTTAGTAGAGAACATTAAAGAATTCATGAAATATATTTGTTGAGTAATGAGATCCACATTGTTATAGGCCTTTACTATCGTAGCTTTATTATTATTATTATTATTATTATTATTATTATTATTATAATTATTATTAGCACTGCGTCTTACTAACCGTTTTGGTTCTACGCACTAATGTGTAATGGTAGGGTGATTATGAGATGAAATGAAGGACCTACAGTTTAACGTGGAGTCCGAACCACGGTGGAGGTCTGGCATTCCCCACATTCACAAGATGTCTTGTCAGAGGTGGAGGAAGGGTTTGGTAATCAGATAAATCTGTGCCGGGACCGAGGATTGAACCCGGCCGCCAGCACAGTATTCTGACACCTTACCCTAGACCACCAGGTCACCAGCTTTATTATAAAGTTGTAACAGGATTTTATTATTATTATTATTATTATTATTATTATTATTATTATTAGCACCGCGTCTTACTACCCGTTCGGGTTATACGCACTTACGCTAATGTGTAATGGTAGGGTGATTGCGAGATTAAATGGAGGACCTACAGTTTAACGTGGAATACGAACCACGGTGGAGGCCTGGCATTCCAGATTTTTTTTTCTGACAAAAATCAAACAAAAATTACCAGGCACTTTGATGTTGAAACTGGGACAGTCACGATCAAATCGGAATGTCCAGCAACACTGTTTCACACAACGTGTATGATAATAAATTTAACCTCATTAGAATTAATCGTATCAGTGGGCACACGGACAAAGGTGTCAGTATCGTGTGGTCTGTTAATCACTGAAGCAAAATGTTAAGGACAGTAACATTACTATTTTACTTGCACCATGTTTTATTTTACATTATGTTTAAACACATAGGATCGGATTAAGGAACCATTTAGAAAAAAAAAAACACTTCAGTAAACCCCGCCGGAATTCAAACCCTGAACTCCTCGAAAATTGTAATTCAGCTTTTAGAGCTTACAGTGAGAGTAAATAAAACGCGAACGTGGTTTAAGCAACCCTGAAATTATTATGGAACGTTATTTGTTCTAAGACTATGAAATTGTAAGTTTCAGAAATCCCAGCGATTTCCCCACGAAATATAAAATACAATGTTAACGTTAAAATTAAGGTAAGAGCAGCCTTAAGAACTAGGAACTTACTGAGCATGTAAATGAGGCTCCAATATAGATGATCCATTTTATTTTAGCGAAGTTGTAACAGCCGACCGTTGACCCTCCTAATTGTATTTTTAGAGCTGTTCAGCGTCGGCCATTCCTGAAATACCTCTATGATCACCTTAAAACAAAAGAAATAACTCTAAGACTCACACATGCGCAATATTTAAAAACAAGAGCGACAAAAGATAGAAAGACACGTTTTATTTGATTATTTCGTAAAAAGACAAAGCAACTAAATAAATATAACATTTAAGATTTCACGCTGAATCCATTCTTATCATTTCTTTGCTTCTGCTTATTTAGGTAATAAAAGTGAGTCTAGGGTTTTTCAATCTAGCCACAGGTGTGGCGAATGAGAAGTGAAATTCTCCACACCATGTACAAATTGAGAAATTGTTTATTTATCAAACAATTAAAACGACACACACAGTATGAACAAGTTTATCTAAAAAAAAACATCCTTTGACGTAAATTATAAAAATGGTTGGACATAGAAAATGTAAGATGATTTGATGCTAAATCTGACAATCCTGTTTTTTGACAAGTTGCGGAGACCTTGGCTGAATATCTGAACTCAATGCATATACGAAATGCTTTCAACGACATGCAAGAAATACGATTATCTAGCTACAATCAGAACGTCAGTTACGCCATTAGGAAAAAGCTTATTTTACTGTGAGAATTAACAAACTCAAAATCGCCACACTTTTATAGCCAATTCACCACTTGTGGCGATTGGACACAGGGTCGCTCACCCCAGTATTACAGTGTAAATATGGTTTATGTGCCCTCCGATAGTCATCACAACCCTTTTCAAAAATATTTGCAATCTAATCAAATTTGATTATTATTGTTTGGATGTTGAGTCGCTAAAATTTATTTTTAGACGGGTTTTAATGAAATATAATAAAATCAATTTTAACACAAACACACAATTAATATATTTTTATGAAATTAAGTAAAGTAGGCTAATATAACTCAGATTGAATATTACAATAAACAGGGAAAATAAAATAGAAACGGTTTTTAAGGTTATATTTCATCAGCTTGGCTACAGATTATTTTCAATATTCTCAAAGAGTAAAGTAATACATATATATAAAAGATAGCACTGATTCTATTCTCAAGAACTAGTCCTAAGGCACACGTTATTGCCTAGTACGCTGACAATGAACCAAATTTACAGGGTCATAAATCATAAAATAAAGTTAAAGTTTGATTCAGTTAGTATTTTTCGTATAAACTTTCATAATCTACAAAGTAAAAAAAAACCTTATGAAGGCAAGCGAAATCGTGATAGCTTTTAGGCAACGTTGGCTACACGAATTTGTTCAAAAATAACCCTCTATATACAAAATCAAAAATATTTACTTTATCTGGGGGGATTTTGCGATCCTGGTATTTTCTAAGATGTTAGTAAAACAGTTAGGTAAAGTAAAAAAATATAACAATTTTTTGACTAGTAAGAGTTTATTTAAATATACTGGCCATCACCACTCCAATGCTCAAAATAAAATACTTATATAAGACATTAAATTAAACCATTACAAACAAAACATGTAGATGTATAAAGGTCTATGCATAAAACATTACTGGAATATAAAAAATAACATTTCAAAATTATTTAAAATTTATTTATTCGTGTAAAGTTAATAAACTTAAAGCTCGTTTCAAATCAGGAAGTTTGTTTTCACAAATTATCAGACAACGTATTTTCTCCACCTCTTCTTACTACCCATAACTATACGGTTTTGGGGTAGGGATTAGATAATTGTATTTTAAGAAATTGTACCCACATTTATGTGTAGAGCGAGTGGTAAACCATTTAGGGAAAAAAAAACACAGTACATCTGAGTGGAATTCGAACCCTGACCTCTCAGTCAACGGCAAATCAGACTTTATGAGCCACACATTTAGTCTACGTACACACCGATGCGGGAATCCCCTCGTTTTTCAATTGTTTCTTGAAAGCTAAATCTGTCTTTTATTTTCATCATCCCAACGTCGACTTAGATTATAGATATTTGTGTGTTTTTATTTTTTAAACACCTTTTATTTTCCCCTACTGAAGACAACACAGTCGTAAACTTTAAGTGTCTTGAAAAGTTACCGATAAAAATAACACGATGGTAACCAATTACAAGGAGGATGGATGTCAACTTGAGTTCTCTTTTTTGACTAGAAAGAAATCCTTAAGGACCCATACCCATACCTGTTAAAAACAATAGCTTCCAGCGTTCTTTGAACTTTTGTTGATGGCTATGTCGTTTTAATTTTTAATTTGGTTTCTCAGAAGAAGGTAAAAGTAAAAGCAAATGGCATCCAAAGTAAAGGGTCCTTGAAATGAACGAAGAAAGACGAACCTATAATTTTCTTTCCCCATCCCTAACCCACCCATTAGAGTAACTATCATATATGCGAACAACCTAAACATGTAGTAAAACGCAGTGTTTAAAATAAATACATAAACATTATTTATTACATAATTATATTATTATAAAGTATATATCATTGGTCAGGTTGTATATATATATATATATATATTGCAAAATTAACTCATAGTAGCTTATTTTATTCTAATTCATCTAAAAAACTCATCATACAAAAAATAAATCCAATACAAATATATTTAGAGGTTGCTCAGTGACATTTAACCTTCACTATATGTATGTTATACATCATATCAAATATGGCCAATTTACCATGTTGTCTTTTGTGATATTCATTAATAATATCTTATGAAAGAACCTTGAAACTTATATTTTGTGTTTGTGGTAGCACTGCTAAAAGATAACAAGTCATTTGTTTATTCTTGGTTGTTAAACTTGTGAGTTTTTAGACTTTGATATTTATATTTTAAAAATGGCATTAAATATAATTGCAATTGAAGAGGATAAAATATTTCCAGTTGATCAGTGAGGATATTGTCAAATTAAAATGATAGAAGTGGACAAAACGCTTTCTAGACTAGAAGAACGTGCCAGAGAGTGAAAAAATAAGGAAGAAAAATGAAAACGACGTGAAGATCAAATACAGATTGAAGAAAGTGAAAGTTTTTCTGCTATTAAATTGACCAGAGACAGTGATAATTGTGATGAGTATAGTGAGAGTGATAATTATGAAATTAAGATTCCAATATATAACAGAAAACAAATAACCAAAACTGAATTAAGTCCTAAAGAATTGTGATCTGAAAGTCCCCCAAATAAATCACCAAGAATATCTTACTCTCCAGATGTCTAATCAGCCTTGGACAGAATCAATCTTTCAGATACCAAATTTACCATCTAGGCAGTAGCAATTGAGAAAGCAGATGGTCAGAGTCTGGACGGTGGCTCACTGTCTCGTTCAACTATGTAGGCCTACCGCAAGTGAGTATCTAATCGATCTCACATTACAAATATTGTACAAGAAGAATTTCAACAATTAAAAAAACACTTTTGATTTTTCATTTTGATGGTAAATTGATTATTGACTGCACAAACAAAACCGACACAAAATCAAAAGTAGAGAGGCTGCCTATAATTGCTAAAATACCATTTGGAACAAGAGAAGCGCAAGAAAAAGCAACATTTCAGCTCCTAGTTTTTTGGAAAGTTGTTTATGATATTAAAGGAATGAGTTTTGATACTACTTCTTCTAATACTGAGGCAAGAAATGGTGCATGTGCTCTTATAGAAAGTTATGTAGGCAGAAACCTTTTACACCTGGCTTACAGACATCATATTCACGAACTGATTGTTGGAGGAATATTCTAAACCTTATTTGGTGCCATTTTAGAAAACATTCTAAAAATAATCTTTCGTAAGGAGTTTAGAGTATGTTATAATAACAAAGACTACAAAAAGAATTGAAATGAATATTAAAAGTTGAATAGACGAAAATGATGTAAATGTGTAATCAGTTTAATAACAGAGATTGAGCAATATACTAAAGTAAACAATGATATGGGATAGAAAGTGGACTAAAAATACTGTGTACAAACATAGTTGGCATATTTAAATGAAATGCAGGTCAGATTAAAAGTATAAAAAAGTATAAATAAATATAGTTAATAGGAAATACATATAAGTGTTGACTAATTAAAATACACTTAAAATTAGTTTAATAGAATTAGAAACTTTAAACTCATTTAATTTAAAATATCTAAATCTAAGTTCATAAAAACATTAATAACATGAAATGAATATAAATAAATGTAAAAATTATCACAGTCTTGTAGTTGGGATTGACTTCCCTTACTCCTTTGTTATTGATATTCCTGTACTGATGATGTCTAAAGAAGTTCTATATTACCGACATGTTTCGGTGCTAACAATTGGACGCATCATAATCATGGAGTCCGAAGGGTGGTAGGACACGATGAGATCGAACTTAGGTCCGCTTCCTAAGTTCGATCTCATCGTGTCCTACCACCCTTCGGACTCCATGATTATTGTGCGTCCAATTGTTAGCACCGAAACATGTCGGTAAAATAGAAATTATTATTATTATTATTATTATTATTATTATTATTATTATTATTATTATTATTATTATTATTATTATTATTATTATTATTATTATTATTATTATTATTATTATTATTATTATTATTATTATTATTATTATTATTATTATTATTATTATTATTATTATTATTATTATTATTATTATTATTATTATTATTATTATTATTATTATTATTATTATTATTATTATTATTATTATTATTATTAGCACCGCGTCTTACTACCCATTCGGGTTATACGCACTTACGCTAATGTGTAATGGTAGGGTGATTGTGAGATGAAATGAAGGACCTACAGTTTAACGTGGAATCCGAACCACGGTGGAGACCTGGCATTCTTCACATTCACAATATGTATTGTCAGAGGTGAAGGAAGGGTTTGGTAATCAGATAAATCTTTGCCGGGACCGAGGATTGAACCCCGGCCGCCAGCATAGAAGTCTGACACCTTACCCCTAGACCACCAGGTCACCAAAAAATAGAACTTGTTTAGACATCATCAGTACAGGAATATCAATAACAAAGGAGTAAGGGAAGTCAATCCCAACAACAAGACTGTGATAATTTTTACATTTATTTATATTCTTTCATGTTATTAATGTTTTTATGAACTTAGATTTAGATATTTTAATTTAAATGAGTTTAAAGTTTCTAATTCTATTAAACTAATTTTAAGTGTATTTTAATTAGTCAACACTTATATGTATTTCCTATTAACTATATTTATTTATACTTTTTTATACTTTTAATCTGACCTGCATTTCATTTAAATATGCCAACTATGTTTGTACACAGTATTTTTAGTCCACTTTCTATCCCATATCATTGTTTACTTTAGTATATTGCTCAATCTCTGTTATTAAACTGATTACACATTTACATCATTTTCGTCTATTCAACTTTTAATATTCATTTCAATTCTTATTGTAGTCTTTGTTATTATAACATACTTATTTGGTGCTTCAAAAGGTCCAGGAATTCTACCTTTTCAAAGATTTAAGATAATTTGGCCTAAAATCAATCAAGAATATTTCAAAGGATTTGATGACTCATGACTGGATTTACCAAATGTACAAAAACTGAAAGAAAAGGTCATAACATTTCTTCATTCTAGCCTATTCTTTTGTCCAAAAAAGTTTACATGTCTCGAGATGACTAAAAAGAGATGGTGGATCCTTGCCTTTTGATTCTGGGAGTTTCACCTGGAGTAAAAGTGTATCACTTCAAGATTCCTGGTGCATACCACATGGCAAAAGTGGTTTATTGCTTTAAAATATACCTTTTTAGAGATGAATTTAGTTTAACTGCAAAGGAGGAAAGGAATTTGAAAGAATTGTGTATGTTTGCTTGTCTCATATAAGTGAAAGCATGGATGTCATGTCCTGAAGCAAGTGATGCTGCTATTAATGATTTGACTCTTATAATGCAAATCAAGCAGTATGAAACAATTAATAAAACAGTTTCAAAGGCCACTTTGAGCAAATTTATGAATCGTTTATGGTATCTTGGATCAGAATTTGTTCGTCTTTGTTCTCTGAAAAGGTCTCTGTTGAAGAAAAACTTAAGTTAGTTAAAAGCATTAAGTTTTGTGGTGAGGACTTATTATTAGCACCGCGTCTTACTACTGTGGTGAGGACTGGAGTGAAAGAGGGTTCAAACTATAGTAAACAAAAATGTAAATGATTTTGTGACTTCTGCTTCTATTTGTTCTTTTTGTTTACTGTATACAGATATTGATTTTGTATTTAATAACGACTCTGAAAAGTGAAAAGATTCCCACAATTATAAAGAAGTAAATACGATAGTCAATTCATTGAAGGTCATTAATGATATTGCTGAACGTTCAGTGGGGCTGATGACTGACTTTAACGAGTTAATAACAAAAAATGAATCTGAAATGCAGAAATTAATCCAGGTTGTAGAAGATCACAGGAAGAAAGTGCCAGACGCACGAAAGAATACTCGCAAGACCTACATGCATCATTAAAATTGATTTTAAGTTCTAACTGAAGTAATTAGATTATCTAAAGTGATATAGCTTGTTTTCCAAGAGTATTAAAAAAAATGAACGATGATTAACAATGATAAACATTTGTGTTATTTAAAGTAAGTTTTTCCTTTTGCTATGAGTACATTTTTTAATACTTTTCAGTTTTTCAATAAAAATAAATTATTCTTATCACACGAACAACCCCTAAATTTAATTCAATTTGTCTAAAATTTTTCACCAAGCAATTTTTTTGTGAATGTAACAAAATAAGAAGCTATGTAAAAAGAAAAGGATTTTTTTCTGAACAGCCCTAATATACATAATATATATGTACATTATATATGTAAAATATATATAATATATATGTGTGTATGTAACCAACTACAAACTTCTTAACAAGTACACATAGATTTAATGAGGTATTTTTTTTTATCCCAGCGCCTTACTACCTATTCTGGTTAAACCGCATATTATGATCACTACTCTAATGGGTTAGAGATGAAGAAAGAAGCATTTTTAGAAGTAATCTACTCGCATTTGCTTGGAAGGAAAGTAGATAAATAATAAGGAAAAACCACCCTAAGTAAACCCGACCGGGACTCGATCCCCGATCCCCCCCATCATTAGCCTGCCAGTATAACATGAAAGTGATGCCTTAAAACCGTCTGGCCCCTGAAGCGGGCTAATGTTATATGTACACTCCGATTAGCCTGGCGTATTGCACTAAGACCCTATAGGCTGTGTGCACCAGTACTGGTGGCGTTGACATGTAATCTCACGACCAATTAACCGGAGAAATGTATACAAGATTACGCACAAACCAAAAAACGTATCAAAGTGAGGTTTTCTGTAATCTTCACTTGACAACAACGAAATTGGGATTAGCATGGTGGTTTATTAACTTTTTAAAATATGGTAAAATGGTTTATACTAGTCTGAAATTCCATTTTTTTTAAAGTAAAATACAAAAAACCACACCACAATGCAATGTCTGGTACGATATGTATTACCTACCTAAGAGGCGCTCTCCTTGGCCTGAGACGGTTCTAAAGCCGATGGAAAGATAGGGGGCGAAAAAGCGCTGAACCTCCCCCCACCCCCACCCACTCATCTTTCTAAAGTGGGCGTCACCAAAAAGAAACGCCGGAAATAAGAGGTTCTCAAGAACACGTGGCATCGAGACGCCATCTATTTTGAAAAGCAGGAAGAGATCGCCCCCCCTTTCTTCTACCTTTGCGCATAATAAGCGTCACGCCACGTGTACAATCTGTTTAAGGTGGGGATGTAGGAAACTTGAGTTAAGGTCAGAGTTTATTCAGTCTTTATAGCAATTTTTTTTATAACCAAAACAAAATATTGCTCTAGTGGAAACATAAAGTTTTAATTTTCTTTACATGCTGATATCAACAGTTCTTGAATATCTGTCAAGGGTGTCCTGGAATTAAATGATAACTTTTTCTTTTAATTTAAAAAGTTTTCACCTAATGTTGATATCACCATGTGAAGAATCTTAAACTCTGTGTTTCTATTGGAGCAATATTTTTATTTATTTTGGCCAACATTTTTTTTGCTTTATAAACTACAAAATCACCGCCCTTTTCTCGATTCACCCACATCCCCACCCTGAGTTTGATATTCTTTGTAAAGTTCATTTGTAAGAACGAATATATATTAATAAATAAATATACATATTTTTGTATATACAAAATTATTCATGATTGTTGTCCGCATGATCAGTTCTAATACTAGACTCAAATTCAATAAAAGTACAGAGTTCGATTCCTATGCCCAAGTTAACATTTTTCACTCAATTTAATATACTTGTAAATGGTTTAATGTGATCTATTTAACATGTACTTTATCAACACACAATTATATCAGCACACGACTTAAATACAAACACAGAAAACAGTGGTGGCTTTAGTTGGGGTGCTAGTGAGCGTGAGCTTAGCGCGGTGCTTTTGAAGTTTTTATACCATAAACATATTTTGGCTAAAATAAATCAAATATTTCTTCTATATAAACATACAATTTAGTTTTTTGCACATGCTAATCTCAACAGCTGTTCTTGAATATCTGTCAAGAGTGTTCTGGAATGTTGTGACATTTTCTCTTTATTTAAATTTGGTCGCCAAATTCCACTATGCTTATGACATATATTCAAGAACAGCTGATGAGATTAACATGTGCATAAAACTAAATTCTATGTTTCTATAAAATAAATATTGGATTTATTTTGTCAAAAAAAATTTATGCTATAAAAACTGCAAAATTAATGCACTAAAATCTCGCTGACTAGCTGTGACATAGTCACAACATGAAAAGAAAAGGCGTGGTTTGACTCACCAACTCTGTCTCCATTTGGCTACTCCACGAGGCTCCACACAACACACACTTCGTGGCCCGGTTTGTTTTCAACTGAGCCGAGTAACCATGCCCGAGGTTACATCTCCAGGACTGCCCCACCCCAAGAGAAAACAAGAGACGATCGACGTGCGCAGAGCCGTGCGCACCGGCAACAGTGCAGTGATATCAACGGTCATCGGGCGGCGCGCGATTTGAAATTACGCCCGGAATACGTGAGGTTGTTCCAGAACAGTGCACTCCCTTCCCCCCTTTCCCTGTCCTGCTTCCCGCGCTGTGAGATCACGTGACTCTACCTATGTGTATATAATGGCATGACTCTATAGCCATGGTACGCATTTCTCCACATTCTCTAGGTGAGGCATTTAGTGTGGGTTTAGGTTTCGGTTATTTTACTTCAAAATATTGTTTGGCCTGGATTTGTTCAAAATTACTGTTTGGGCGATATTTATTTATGATTTAACTTTGTTTATTTTATATTGAGGCTGCAGGCCTTTTTTTGTAGAGATCGTGGCGGGGCGACCTGGACTCAAAGAAATTACTATTCAGGCTAGCATATCTCATCCGCTTCACGGATTGTTTTGAAACCATTATCGCCGCCATGTTTGATATTCAGGATATTTGCTCAATTGTGTGGTATAATCATGTTGGCTGATTACGTTACTAATCATTGTTGGGGAGTTAGAACTCCTATTAGTCTAAGTTTAGTTAGTCGAACTCCTATTAGTCTAGGTTTAGTTAGTCAACTCTGGGGTCGCGAGCCCACGCAATTAGTTTGTTTGTGGCTAAGTCACTGAATACTGAAAGCCCCCAAAGTATAATGGATATTGGCTCTGTTTGGTGGAGCTTTGAATAGTTGTATTGGGGAACTTCTTTGTAGGCACCTTGCCTTACACGTCTGTTATTGTAGTCGCTGATGGCGAGTAGTTTATATCTTATGATTATCGTTAGTACTGGGGTTATTGTTTGGATCTTCAATTATTACCATTATACGCTACTGATTTGTACGAAGGTCAATTTCAATGTATCTTAATGCTGTGGGTCCTTTAGAAGGCCATCTTTGTACTCGGGGTCGTGCCCCTAACCACTTGTTTGTGTATAACTATATTATGGCCTTATTGTGCTGATGTCTGCCACTAACGCTGGGCTAGTCCCACTCTTTCTCATCGAGTATTGTTATTGTTGGAAATAAATAAACTCTCTTGTGACCAACCTGACTTTTATTTGGTATATAAATAAAGGGGGGGTTACATAGCATTCCACCTTAAATGCCGGGTGGCTGCCCAGGGTGCCATCTCAAGGGGGTTGCCAAACTGAGCACCAATTTATCCTAACCTGACCGCGATAGAAAAAAAATAATTCTCAAACCTAACTTAACTTGGGCATAATAATAGAGCTGCTAAGCGTAACAGTCGGACACTTTTTGATATTAACACGAAATTTGACTTTGGTATAGTTTTTTGCAGAGAAAAAAAAGTATAGTGCCACTCTTAATAGGTTATTTTATATTTTCCATCTTGAAAATAGTTTTAGAATTTATTTCATAAAGAATTTTCTATATCAAAGTTTTTGCTATAGGATAAAATAAAGAGAACATTGTCTACAAGACATGTTCTTAAAGTTTTCTTTGTAATTCTAATAGTTTTCGTACAATATCGCAGTGAAACATTTGGAGTATGATTTCCATGTGTAGAGTTTCCCTTCAGATCATTTTTCTATCATGCCTAGGTTAAGTTAGGTTTAGAATTGTTATTTGACATCTAATAGATGTTTAAAGAAAAACGTAATTATAAAAAAATATTTGTCGAGGAAGTTTTGACTGTCATAAGTGACAACAAATCAATATATGGTCTTGCAGATAATTTGGTTTGGCGAATGGATACGTGAGAGTAGATCTGGTAACTTAATGAATCTCACTCCAATGAAGAATATACTATATTACTCCTCGGTTTTATAAGGATCCGCTAAAAAGCAATCACGTCCGGGCGCAGAATTTCCCTCGGGCGGCCCCTGACATAAACAGTATCTTTAGCACTACCCTAAAGCCTAATCAGATAGCAAGACGAACCCAATACACAAATAATACTTTAAGTATCTTCTCTGACCTGGTGGTCTAGGGGTAAGGTTTTGGACTTCTGTGCTGGGGTCCGGGGTTCAATCCTCGGCTCCGGCACAAATTTATCTGATTACCAAACCCTTCCTTCACCCCGACAAGACATGTGGGGAATGCCAGGCCTCCACCGTGGTTCGGATTCCACGTTGAACTGTAGGTCCTCCATTTCATCTCACAATCACCCTACCATTACACATTAGCGTAAGTGCGTATAACCCGAACGGGTAGTAAGACGCGGTGCTAATAATAATAATAATAATAATAATAGGTATCTTCTCAGTTCTATCCGGATGTGAACCATGGTTCCTTGGTCTTTTGACTGACTACTCTTACCACAAGGTCACGTGGGAGCGGGTACCCAGAACGCAAATGTATTCTTATCAACTCTCCCAGTAGATACATTTAATGACGCTTTGTGAGTTTTGAGAGTTGAAGGAATAGCTGTTTGGGATTCAAATTTTAATTTATCGTGAAGAGCATCAAGGAACTATTGGGCAATGGACTTTGCTGATGACGTAATTATTTGGAGAAACACGTAAGAGGAGGTGCGAATAAGGGGAGATCGGGGTTTGAATCATGGTTGGGTCTACTGAGAGTGGTTTTTCCTAAATAGTTTCCCACTCTCCTTCCACAAAAATGAGGATATATTACCTCTAAAATGTTATTATTATTATTATTATTATTATTATTATTATTATTATTATTATTATTAGCACCGCGTGTTACTACCCGTTCGGGTTATACGCACTTACGCTAATGTGTAATGGTAGGGTGATTGTGAGATGAAATGAAGGACCTACAGTTTAACGTGGAATCCGAACCACGGTGGTGACCTGGCATTCCACTCTAAAATGTGATTGTCATTTATGCATATAGCAGTAGTTCGT
The DNA here is from genome assembly GCA_039000515.1 of Timema cristinae. Lineage (NCBI taxonomy): Eukaryota > Metazoa > Arthropoda > Insecta > Phasmatodea > Timematidae > Timema > Timema cristinae. The sequence continues at coordinate 41,597,665 of JBCFYV010011172.1, forward strand.
CTTTACTTCTCAGTGTGGGCCGCAGTTATATATATTTTTTGAGTGAAAACTTAATTTGAAAAATGTACAGACTGTACTCAAAATATAAACTAAGTACCTCATAATAACATGAGCACCATTTTCATTTTAGGATTTATAAAATATAATTTATAAAACAAACTTTACTTTATTTAGGAATGCCAGGTCTCCACCGTGGTTCGGATTCCTCGTTAAACTGTAGGTCCTTCATTTCATCTCACAATCACCCTACCATTACACATTAGCGTAAGTGCGTATAACCCGAACGGGTAGTAAGACGCGGTGCTAATAATAATAATTTACTTTATTTATCAAGCAACTAATAAGAAAAATGAGGGCGATTTCCTTCAACAATTTGTTTAAAATTTGGAGTATAGGATGCAGTTGTTAATATGAGCGTTTTCAACATGGACCTCTGTTATTTGTTCCTGTAACAATTTTTTATATTGTTCATGTCAGAGAATATTGATTCACATTTGTAGGTGAACCAAAACATAGTTAAAATTAGAATGGCCAATTTCTTTCAATTTGTATAACTAGTCATATATATTCAGATTAATTATTTACCGCGGGCCAGACTGACATCCTTCGTGGGCCGCCTATTGAGAACCACTGTTGTATATCCTGAGCAGGTATTAGGACACGGCGATGAAAAAAAAAAAAAAATGGTACGGAACTCCGCATAGACTTTCTAGCTCTATTGTATAAAAATGGAGATATTTATTCAAAACTCGTGAAATATGTGAAACGTAATAATATACACTAGCAAACCCAAGCATAAATTACACTATACTGATGTAGGTTAATTTTTAAGTCCCGGTTTTAAGTTTTATAATTTTATTTTTAAAGAATTAATGTCCTCATTTGTATGTTAGAACCAATAAAAATATCAATATTCGGTCCACATGGGTCAACACTTCATATTAAAATTTCTACTTCCAGTCAAAATTGTCGACATTTTATTAGATGTTGCACACATTCAGGTCATAACATTGCTATTGAACTCCTCATTTATAAATTTTGACCATTAAAAAATGTAAATATTGACTATTGAGTCTAAAATGAAGCTAGATCATTGTTGTACAAACATTTCTCCAAAGAGGTTTAGGTAAAAATAAAAAACTTTTTGAGATACATTCTTACATTTAAATACTCTATGGAATTGGAGAATTATTGCTTTAAATTATTATTATTATTATTATTATTATTATTATTATTATTATTATTATTATTAGCACCGCGTCTTACTACCCATTCGGGTTATACGCATATTGCTTTAAAACATTGGTATCTCTTTACAACGAACGCTCACAAAATTGTATCAACATATTTGCCAATATCTCAGAAACTGTTGATTTTATAAAAATATATTTCATATAAAAGTTTTTTATTTTCAATAGTACTCCAATTTTGCAATTATAAGTTATTTAGTATCTCAAATAGCTGCGTAAATACGGAAATTTCAGCTTCTGTAAAGTATTCTAAAAGTCATTTTAATGAAAAAATTAAAATAGCCAGTTTATTTATAATCTAAATCAACGCCTAGATACGAATTTTAATAAAAATCGTTAAAGCCAATTTTGAGAGGATCGAGTTTTTCTCCTTTTGCCCTTTATTAAACTACTCATTATTTTAAGTTTAAACAGACACACAGACAGACGGCATTGCAAAGTCCACTTTTTAGGGTTCTGGGGGGGTCATGAAATGTCGACATCTATCAACATTTCAGGTTAAATTTTTTTTACGGTCGCAATACTTTACCTTTAGCGTTCGAAAAGTTAAAAAGTATATATATTTGCGTATAGCTTGAAAGTTATTGGTTTTTTAAAAAATATGTTTCAAATAAAAGATTTGTATTATAAATAGATCTACATATTTGTGATAATAAGTAATTTCCTATCTCAAATAGTTTTAGAGACATGATAAAAAATGATAATTTACACATCAGACCGGAGCCCTTAAAGTCAGGTGGAAGGAATACTAGTAGGAAGACCTAAAGCCCACTGGATGGACATTTCAGTTAGGGGAAGGACACCGGACGTCATGAAGACCAGGACACCTGAATGGGACAGATTGGAGGAGTAGGGCCTACCAAAGAAACCGGAACTGTGATCCGATGATGATATATAGAGAATATTATAATATGAACATTTTATGCCCTGAGATTCCGATGGATTTTTACGCTCTGATGGGGCCCTGAACTCAGAAAGTGCGTTTTACCAATATTATTTCTTTTTTATTCTTTTAGCACCGTGTCTTACTACTCGTTGGGGCTATACGCCCATACACTAATTACGCTAATACGTTAGGAATAAAGAAGGTTGAATTTAGAGGAAGTGTATCTGTATTTACGTGGAGAGGAAGGGGGAGATTAATTAGATTAATTTAGGGAAAACCCCCTTCAGTAAGTACACCCGACCATAATTCAAACCCCAATCTCCCCATTATTGATAGTACATAGCTAATTTTTGAATATTCAAATTTTATAGAAAATGGCTTGAATGATTTTATTTAAAATAGTTATCGTATGAATGTTTTTCATGATAAATAACAATGTTTACTTGTTTTTGGACTAAACCATTATTTAAGGATAGTTTATAAGAACATATTTTTTTTAAAATTTTGTTCCAAACGAAAAATACAATTTTGAGGCAGTAAGTATGTACTATTGGGTCGTACCATTTATTTGTTTTTTGTGGTTCCCCAGCAAGCCCGGAACGCGCGCCAACAGCAACACGACGATAACACAGCACAGCCGCCTCCACCACCGCCCGCAACGGAGCCACCCCCGTTGGAGCCAGATTACGAGGTCATCGAGTTCCCAGGGCAGCAGTACAGTAACACCCCACTCCCGCCGAAAACAGGTGAGCGCTGGTTAGCGAGGAGCAGCTCGGAGATTCATTTGGATAAACTATTATCTCTCGTTCTAGAGTTTAAATGGATCATATTGCTTACCCAGAATACATTTTACAATTTGAAGAGGCTCGTACCAGTGGTCACGCAGCCTAAGGCATTAGGATAAACACATATTTGATCGCCAGTGACGGAGAAATTGGGTTTCTAATCTCAGCCAGATTCCCTGTGAAGTATGTGTCCGCCACCCCCCCCCACCCAAGTGATTTATCATTGTGATCTTACCATTAAATCTTAATAAGCATGCGGCTGCATTTTCTAAAATTACTTCCTCACCCCTACCCCTTGGGTTTAGTCGTTAAAATGTCCTTGTTAAAACGTATTAACTTAAAAAGAAAAATAGTACGATAGTATTTTTGTGTCCACTGTGTATTAATACTCGCTCGAACTATCTGCATTTTTACACTAATGGAGTAGGGAAAAGCAGGCTAGAACTGAGGAAATATACCCGAATTCACGTAGAGGGAGAGTGAGAAATCAACAGTAAAAGTGAGCTTCAGTACAGTCAGCTGGGAGTCAAACCTCAGCCTCCCTGTTACCAATAATCCAATCTATTGCTATAAGCTGATGCTGATAATAGTGCAGCTAATATGAGGGGGGTGGGAAATCACCCACTTCATTGCCCGCGTGGTCTAACGCACTACTCTCACAGACAAGGCTGCCAATGACGGGGAAATCAAGGTTCGAATCTCGGTCGGGTGTACTGAGAGGGGTTTTTCCAAAATTGTTTTTCCCTCTTCCACCACGCAAATGTGGCTACACGTCCTCTAAACATAACATTCCTAATTCCTTAAGCCATTAGAGCAATTAATACGTAAGTATATAGCCCAAATGGGTAGTAAGACATGATGCTAAAAATACATATATGAAAATTAATCAGCATTTGCTTAGATAGAGTATGAGAACACCCGATTAAAAATTACAATGAGTAAAACCAATAATCCCCAATGGTAACCCTGCTGCAGTGGCAAAACCAGACAGTTATTTTGGAGGGTAAGGGGCATATTACTAAGACCAAAGTCATAGTAATTTTTTTTTGTGGGTAGGAGGGAGGCTATTTATAAATAAATCAAGTTTACAATGTGTTTGGTGTGTAATAAATCACACATGAATTAAGGTTTGTAGTAATTTTTAATACTATTTGTCGATATTAATTTTAATGGTTTGATATATATTTTACTTTATGGTCAACTAACTCCATGTCGTGATGAAGAATGTTAATGCATTACACCTCAATATACCTAAATTATAGTATCTTTGCCATTTCGAAGCCACTTAGTCCTGAGTGTTTCACAAGGAATTCTGAAGTCTCAGTGCGATTTCAGGAGTTAAAAACCTTTAGCTTGCGTTAGAAGCAATAATGCACTTAGACATAAAAATAGTGGCTAGTTTTAGATATTTATCTTGGCCCTTATTTTGATAATGTTTCAGCAGTAAACAAAGAAGTGATAATAACTAAACTCTTTTATTTGGATTTTTTTTTTTTTTTGGGAGAGGGGTTAAGGGTGTCAAACCCTCAAATCCCTGGCAACATCCATTTATACCATGCTTTTTTGTTCAGTTGGTAATTTTAAGGGCATTTTTAATGTGTGTAAGTAAAAAGGAAAAAATAAGTCATTAATGTAGACTACACACATTGACACATCTTCAATGCTTTATTACTATAGTTTTACAGCATATGTTATAAGTTTTCTTTATAGATGGGTAAAATTCTATGCTTCTTGAATACAAATCTAAATTTTCTTTTAAATTTCAAATAAAAATTTGAATCTTCAAATTTATATATAAAAAAAGTTTTATGACACTGACGATCACTATTTAATTTATTTTTCATATCTAGAGATCAAAGAGGGGATTTTTTGTTTGAATTGATTATTTTCATATAATTTTGTAACATTTGTAATTTTATCAATTCCCACATTTATCTTGGTCCTTTTTATCAATTGAATAAAATATTAGTTTTAAGGGGAGTCTTTCATGACTTTATTCAAGCTTCCCAGCTCTAGTTTTTTGATTCAAATTACTTTAGGTCTTGAAAGGAGAGGGGGGGGGGGGGGGGACCCATCAACTCGAGCTTGCATCACTACACCATCGTGTTTAAATCCAAGTTTTGCGGGTCAGCCACTGTTACTGGCACCAAGTACTAATATTTTGTTTAATGTGTCACTCTTGTCATTGTCAAATGTTTTCTTTGTTCTGTTGCTGGCCCAGGGGAGGGCAGACGTGGGGATGGTAAACACTGCGACTTGTGCGGGTGCTCTGTCCCAACTGTGAGGTGTGAGAAGTGTGCCAACCAGATATTCTGCCTCTCCTGTGACGACATGTACCACCGCCACCCCAAGAGGCAAAGCCACGCTAGGAAGGTGAGGGTGGACATGGCTTGCCATCAGCGACTTAAAACTAGAACTACTTTACAGTGGAAAAACTAGGTGTATACCTTTTGCTAGAGTGCTGAGTTTGATCCGGTGCTCGATACCCAGCCGGATGAATTGGGGAGCTTTTAAGAAAAATCTATAATGTGGTTTCTTATCCATCCTCTCTATAGGTGCGAACTTACTTAGAGAAGGGCCAAATAAAAATAAAAGGGTGGGGGTTCGGGGGGGGATGGGGGGGGGGCGGTCAAAATAAAAGAGGGGGCAATAAATCTCTGGTTCATTAATTTTTCCTCGAAATATTAAAAAATCATAATCATATTAATAGATGCATGATAGTTTAATAATGAGATGCTAACTTCATAAATGCTTATGAAAGTTGGTTTTTAGTTTGTTCAGAAATTTATATGATTGGGTGAGAAATGAGTGAAACTGTGAATAAGTTTTCAGCATTCTTTATAATTGGTTAAACTGTGAGGAGGTGATTCTCAAAAGAGAAGACAAATACTTATCAATAAATCTGTTTCTAAGATCACTTTTCCTAAGGTTCATGGTTGAAAATAATAATTGCTCACATGAATATGAGGATGCAAACATTGCAATATATTTTTAGGAATGATTTATAAAAGTTTTGAAATGTTGAGGATCAGGGTAGCAACATAACGGCACACAATACAACACATTTAAATTATTTGTTCCGGGGCCGGATTGAACACATCGGTGGGCCGTAGTTTGCCCGGCCTTGCTATAGGATAATTTTGGTACAATTCCTTAAACTTAATCCTAAACCCCCAAAATTTTCTATCACTCCTTTTAAAATCCTGCCCACTCTACTGTTTGTAGATGAGATGGGTTGATCCAGTTTAAAAAAATAAAAAAAAAATAAAAAAAAAAAAAAAAAAAAAAAAAGAAAAAAAAAAGAGAGAAAAAAAGAGAGAGAAAAAAAAGAGAGAAACTTAAATCCACTTCATATTTGTATGAGCTATTGTTTAAAAGCTCATCTCATGACCGATTAATCGGGAAATTAGAAATACAAGTATGCTCAGATAAGAATAGCATTAAAGTACTTTTTATTTAATTCATTGTTTGACAACAGCAAAAATTAAGATCAGTTAACTAGTTTTTTCACTTTAAAATTAATATTTTTCAATTTGGAGGTATTTATTAAAAATATGGTAAAATGGTTTCAATGACCTAAACTTCACTGATTTCTAAGGTGGACTATTATTAAAAAAAAACTTCCATGATATGGGGTCTGTTTCTAACTGCTTTACTTGCTTAAGCTGGGTGCTATCTGTGAGGTGAGATGGTTTCTTAAGGCTCTCCTCAGGATAAAATAAGCCATCATGATATATATAATTATATATTTTAAAGTTGAAGAACACAAACCAAGCATTGCTCAGTATTCCATTTAATGTGGACCAATTGTGTACCATTGCAGGCTTTGGATGCCAATAGATTCCAGTCACTTCGCCCTCCTCTACCACCTAAGGGGGAACATATGCCTAGCCCGGTGCCACCCCCAAGGAAGAATAAGCGCACCAGCAGTACCAGCCGCCTCGGCTCCATTAGTCCGCAATTGGGATTTCAGGTAAAGAAAAACAGCTGTGCCATCTCCTAGGCAACAACATTTTAACTTAATTCACACAACCAAAACAATGTAATATTTCATGTGGCACTCTTGAACCAATTTTGTATAAAATTCTTTTACCTTAGTGTGAAACAGATTTACAATGATCAATATTAATAATTACAGATAAAGATAATTATATTCAGGGGATAAAGATCCAAAATCTGATAGTAAATACATTTTTAACTCATCCATATTAGCTAATATTAGGTTTAAACTGACTTTAAAATTATCATTTTACGATTTATAGAAATATTTAAGGTTTAACTTGGCCAATATTTTTTTAAAATATATAATTTTGTCTACATACTATTGAAAAAAATGTTAAAGATCTTATATTTTTATTACATCTAATTATTATATGAAAGAAAAGTGCCATATTGAATAGTTCAACATAACCGCTCTTAAAGAGTGATGTGGCAAGAAGCTATAGGTACCTAACTGATTTGTTTAGACAAACATTTCTTACTGTTTTAGGGTTTATAGACTTGACTAGAACATTTTAACATTATATTCATCCATGAGACACTGAATAGAGTTAATAATAACAAACACAAATCTAGCTCTAAGTAATAATCAAAAGAGATTACAATTATTATCTTTATCTTGAACTGAAAACAAAATATAAAACATTGTTTATTAAAAAAATTCTAAGGGAGGCTTTTTTTATTAAGGATATAACTCATAATAGCTTTAACTCTTTAAAAAAGTGTGAAGATGATTGAGTGTTCCAATTTTACTAGACATTTAAGTTTAATTATTTTTCAAATATATGTATAACATCAAATATTGTAAATTGAAGTTTTTTTGTGAGTAGCTAATTATATAATTAATTATTCTTCTATTTTGTTAGTTTAAGTTTTATTTTAAATGAGTTGGGATTGGTGCTTATTTGTAGTTTATTTTTAATGAGTTAGGATGGATGATAAGTTTCAAATATTTAGTAAATTTTAAACAATTTAATCAGATTCCATTTTTCTTTGATATGCCTAGCAGAAACATTTATCAAGTTTATTTAAAATTATCATATTCATTCTTTAAAATGTATCTTATTTTTAAAAGATTTATTAGTTTACTATAAGTTATACATATTTTGATTGAAATGCACTGAAAATGACACCTGTATATTTCTCATTACTCTATTTTTAAAGTGACTTATGTATAAATGTTTATTGTAGATGTGATATGACAGTTGAGCTTGATGTGACTTGTAACTATGTGATGTTTTGGCTGTAATATTACAATATCTATTTTTCTATTTGATGTTAACTTGAGAAGATATTATTTTTTGAACTGGAATGTTTTTATGAAACATAAATGTTGACCAAACAAATATTACAGTTTTATTTTTTTCTCTAAGCTTCGTGAAAATATTATCCTTATATCCAATCATCATCATCAACAAATTTTTCTAGCCTGTTGCCGAGTCAGTTTAGTAACATGCCTTCATCTTCCTCTATCCTTCCACCACTCTCCCTCCTTTAATTTCTTCCATTCTTCTCCTCTCATTTGAACACTTTCTATTATCTGCTCCTCCCATCTCTTTCTTGGCCTCTCCTGCAGTCTTTTTCCCCCATACTTCATTTCCAACATTTTCTTCAGCATCCTCTTTTTTTTTATCCTCATTGCATGACCATACACTCAGTCTTGCTTCCTCTACTATTTCATGTTCTCCCTGTATCCCAACTCTTCCCCGGATAACTTCATTCCTAATCTTGTTTCTCCTCACGACAGCTAACATGCTCCTCACAAAATTACATTTCCATGGCCTCAACTTTCTTAGTCTCTCTTACATCCATTGTCCATGTTTATCCAAACATAAATTCTGACCAGATTGGTTTTAAAAATTGACTCAAAACATTTTTGAATATAGCTTTCTGAAATAAGATATTGTATTGCTCACAACATAATTTTAAATAATGTGAGGAAATCCCAATCTTATAACATAATTTACCATAATATATAACTTTTTTTTTTGTCAATACTCATTCTAGTTGTACGCAAATGTATTAATTATGTTAATGTGTTAAGGATTATGAGGGTTGAATTTAGAGGAAGTATACAAGCGTTTGCATGGCAAACCAAGATTTAAACTCCAATATCCCCATCATTGGAATACCAGTTTATTCCAGTAGTGACGCCTTAGATCAATTGACAGTAAAAGTGGGTAAAATATAGCTAAAATGATCGTTACTTGTTAGCAAAGCTATAATATATTTGACGGGTCAGAAAATGTACAGAAAGGAATAACTATTGAGAATAATATACAAAATATTTCCAAAATATGTTGATTAAGAAGGCAGCTTGAAGTGGATAGTCAAAAAGTTCCAGCAAATAAAAGAAAAGCCTTTTATCTATTCAGAATATATTTGCTTAACTTTTTAGCTCATTCAATAACGCATCTAACCACCAAACTAAGGGTCAAGGAATGATTCCCTTCATGTTCGAGAAATATAACATTGGTGAAATTTGTATCTCCCCTTTATAATGAAGAATTGACAAATTGGGCTCTTGATGTATGGTCTAAAATAAATAATAATGGTTTAAACTGTAAAATTTAATAACTCAATTATTTTAATTTTGATCAAGCAGGCCACACTTTAAGAGCCTAAGAAATTAGATACAAAATTACTCTCAAGCCAAAAATCACATTATATTGCAGTTTTATTTCTTCATTTGACAACAACAAAATTGGATACAATTAATATTTTTTTCATTTTAAACTATTTGTTTGAAAATTTTGTTGTATTTTTTTTAAAAATAGGGTAAAAGTTTTATTCCCATTGTTTTCAAAATTAAAATAAAGAAAACTGTACTACAATGTGGCTTCTGGTTTACCTACTTCAGTAGCCCCATGGTCTAAGGCGTTACTCTCACAATAGACTAGAATGCCAACTACGGGGAGATCGTGGATTCGATCCTGGTCATATATACCGAGAGTGGTTTCGCCTAAATGGTTTCCCTATCTCTCTCTCATGCAAATGTGGTACACTTCCTATACATTCAACCTTCCTCATTCATAGCCTATTAGAATAATTAGTACATAAGTGTATAACACGAACAGGGAGTAAGACGTGCAAAAAATAACATCTTGGTTCGAGCTGTATCACCTAAGTAAGATGTCCATTGGTTCTTAAAATAAACAGTTTTTATTAGTTTTCTATATAGCTCAGATTGATATTAAGACAAAAAAACAAATAAAGATACTTGTAGATTAAACACAAAAATTTAGAAAATATTGTGCTTAAGTATTTTTTTTTAAAAAAAGAAGAGAAAAAGTCTTTAATGAATATAATTATTATTTATATAGGCCTGCAGAATACGATGTTCACAAAATGTGAAATAATCCCTTTAAAAAAATGAACTTTGCTTTGTGTAACAATGTAATGTCTTGTTCGAACCAGGGACCACCTGTACCCAAGAAGGAGTTTTCTATTAAGGATAAGATGGGGAGTCTGAAAAGGATGATGGGAACTCGCCCTTTGCCCCCCCTCCAACCAATAAGTTCAATAGTAAGATCAAAACTAATATTCAAATCAATATGAATGCAGTGTGCGCGTTTTTTTTTATGTGCATAAAAATACCAACCGCCATCCTTGAGACTCTGACAACAGAAATATTAATTTGTTGTTGTTGCATTTTAACTAATATTAGAGAATTCCTTAGAAATTAATCAGCAAATGCTTATCTAAAAAAGTTAATTCAATGATGAGGGAAACAAAACCAAACATTTATTCGTTTGTATTGTTTATGCTCTTGGTAATATTCTTGTGTTTTTCTGCATACTATGCTACTTTATGAAATGAAACCTAAATTAAGAAAAAGGTTTAGTGTAAAAATGTCTTGTATGTTATCGAATAAAAGTTAAAAATTCCGTCAGCCAAAAGAAAAAGATATGAAAGTAGCTTCAATATCTGAAATATGGTACCAGTAAATTACATTTTTACACAATTATTGTTTTCAAACTATGAATAGAAAAGTTGCTATATTATATACCTTGGTTACTTGTAAAACTAAATAAACAAAAAGCTAAACTTTGCATTGGTACATATTTATAATATCTGTAATTTAACTGCTTTGATAAATAACAATTGTTTCAAAAACACTTCTGAGAAAAAAATCATCCAAGAAGTCTTCTTGAAGTGAGATCTTCGACGGTCACCGATTGTGCGCTCTGACTCTATTAAACATATGGTGAGTCTATGGCTATTGTAAAAAGAGCATGCGCAAATAAATCTAACATATGCTCGAAAGTGCTGCCATGTAGTTACAGCTAAGAGCAATCAATCATTTTAACTTACAATGCTGGATAAGGAATTTATTGAAGCTACTACATATCCTTTTGTTTTGTGTCGTTACATTTCATAATGCCGCCTTTTATTCATAAATAAGATTGTGCTCGTATAGCCTTCTATAAGAAATAATAATAAAGCTCTGTTATTCAAATATACAGTAAATATAACTATGATAAAAATAATTAGTAACACACCAATCAATAATTGATAAAATATCCTAGTGTTTTGGAATGGATATTTTATAAAACTTATTGAACACTTTAAACTTCAATAACCCATGAAATAACAAGCACTAAGCATGATTATATGTTCTGAAATGTTTAACTTTATTATTTATACCTGGGAATGGTTTCCTAGAAATAGGTACTTTAAATAATCTGTAAAAAAATCAATAAAAAAAATCAATTTCAACAACTATTATATTTAGCCTAAAAAACTTGGCTATTTCTTCATCTATAATTATTTTGTGTGTTATATTAACCAAATTGATAAATTTGCATGGAGTTTGATTTTTACTAGACAATAATGTAGTAACTATTTTATAGATGATTAAAACATTAACGACAAAAGTACTAATAGTTAAGTTTGGAAAAATTTGAGGTGAGTTGATGGCTAATTTACTGCTAAGGTACTGTTTAGTTAATATTTCACAAGTTGTCACCAATTATTTATAAATGTTTTATATCTTACTGATTAAAATTTAATGAATAAAAATATTTCATTGACCAGACTGATGCCTACAACATAACATGTTCAAAGAAATATAATGTGGTGGGTAATAAAGTTTTATATTTGTACATTTTTAGTCAAAATAATTTTTTTAAATGAATGTAAAAATAATTACAACACAAAAGAAAAGAAACTATATGTATTATATGTGTACATTTATATTCACTTTGATTATTTATGTGAGGAATGAAACTGCTTGTGTAACTTTAAAATATTATTGAAATCTGGAGCAATTTTAGTGACCATTAACCTCAAGTCTAATTCAACACTGACTATTTCTTTTCACATTGTTTATACCACAAAGAGCAGAAAAGGCTTACTAGAACAAATCGGGTGTTGGAAATGGCATAAAATGTTTCATTGCTTTTTCTGGAAGTTCTTTGTGCTGGCTGATGAGTAAACTAAAATAAAAGTGAATGCCCAAATGCTCCTCTCAAAGTTGTGGGTATAAAAGATTGGCCAACACCCTACTTTTCGGCCTCCCTTTCTCATTGAGCTTTTACTATGGGAAGGCATCTCCGTTGTCTTTAGTTTATATAGAGCTATATTTTACCCTATTATATACAATTTTATTAGATCAAAAATCGTATACAAAGGTATGTCACGGATTCCTTGGACGATCTCACAGACCCCCTGAACAAACCTTGGGACTCCCGGGACCCTCACTTTGAGAATCTTTGCTTTAGACAATTTAAAGATGGACATGAGGATGTTGAAGCTGACCCAAGGGATGGTCATCCATCACCTCTCAAAATGAAGATAAGGTTGCGAAACTCCACAAAATTGTTGCAAGAGATCAACGGGTGAATCTTGAAATGATGGCAGAAGAGTCAATATAAATAGATTATTCATAACGATTTAGGAAAAAGGAGGATTTGTCTGATGTTTGTCCCAAACAGCCTCACGGATAAACAAATGGAGAGGAGAGTTGCACCGTTCCAAGATTTCGATCAAAGTTTTGAAGCCATTTTTAATTTCCACGATAGCATTGTCTCCACGATGAGTCATGGGTATTTATGTACAATCCTGAACCTAAGGGGCAATATACATCAACATCTTCACTAAGACCAAAAAAATTTTGGTTTTAAGAATTCCTCTGTGAAAGTAATGCTGATCACATTTTTAAACAAGCAATGTGAAATTCATAAGAAATTTTTACACAATGACAAACAGTGAACAGAAAATTTTAAGTAGATGTTCTCCAGAGATTGGTAAGGCAGATTACAAGAGTGAAGTCACAGTTTCGTGAAAATGAAGTTGGTTTCTGCTGCATGACAATGCACCTGCTCATTTATACTGGCTGTGAAGAGTTTTCTATAGAAACAGGGCATTGCAGAGTCGAACACTCACTGTATTCACCTGAATTGGCAACTGCGAAATTCTTATTGTTTCCTATCATAAAAACAGCTCTAAAAACAGATTTGAGGATGTTGGCTTAAAAATTAATGTGACCACTGAACTGAAGATGACTTTTTTCACTGTTTTCAAAATTTTTGGATGATGCAAAAAGATGTGTTTAATTAGGAGGGAACTATGTTGAATACAAGAATAGTTGCTTATTTATTAATTTCTTTAATTTTACTTCTCTCGCAACAGTCCGAGACCTTTATTGTCACACTAGGTATTGCTATTAAATTTTGTGGTGAAGATATGAATTTGGTAAATCCATTAAGAATTATCGTAACAACATTTTAGTATCCCCTATGCTAAATGACTTGGTTAGGCAAAAATAGTTATCACTATAAAACAAAGGATATTTTGGTCAATGGAGATACTTTAGAGAAATTGATTAACTAAACATGAGGTAGTTATTAGTGAGTAGTGACATGTACAAGTTTAATGTTTAATCTTCTGTTCTTTCTTCTTCTTATCATCGCTGCTTATTACCGGTTTAGGTTATACACATATAATAATTAATCTAATGGGATAGGTATAGGAATGATGTATTTTAGAGGTAATATACCCGCATTTGCGTGGAAGGATAGTGGCAAAATATTTAGGGAAAACCTACCTCAGTAGCCCCGACTGGGATTCGAATAATCTCCCTAGTTTCAGCAGGTCAAGCTAACATGAGAATGATGCCTTAGACCGTTTGGACACAAAACGGGATAATCTTCTGTTAAATTTATTAGCTGATTTATTAAAACGGTTAAGTGGAAACCAAATCAACATAAAAAACCAAGCAAAGCAAAAAAAAAAGTAGTTTATCCAAGTATCTCTACAATCCAAAATATCCCAGTTTTTTTGTATATTTAGTTACAACATGTGAGGAAACTACAGGTGTAGTTTAGTTTAGCAATTAATTTATTTGAATGTTATTCCTTTTTTCAAATGTAATAAAATTTGCAAAGCTTAATTGTCATAGTAATATCATTTACTTGTCCTAGCTTTTTACCTCTTCTCTTTAAAAAAAAAGTGAAAACCTAGGCCAAGAGAAAGATTTATCTTTCTTCCTTAAGAGCTGCAGTTCCCTCAAAGTTATGACAAGTATAATCACAATAGAAATAATATAATTTTTTTCCTCCATAAAACCTGCAGCTCTCTCACAGGTTATCAAGATGTGTAATTGAGAGAGAAATGATCTAAACTTTCCTCCATTAGACCTGCATATCCCTAAGGTTTACATTGAGTGTAGGTGTCATTTGAATAGAAAATGTATTTTTTAAGTGAAACATGGTTGTTATTTGTATGTTTTGATAAGTTTTATGTACACACAGCTACAAGCAGAGAAGCCATCGAACCAAGCTCCCCAGAAGAGCAATCTCGCCAGATGGCAGACCGGATGGGAACCTTGCAACAGAGATACAGGCAGCACCAGGCCGCCATGAGAGGTACAACCCCAATTATCCCTCTGACAGTGATGGAGATGAGCAGGCAGAGCGACTCTGAAAGAGAAGACAGTAAGGTCGTGAGAGGAAGAAGCAACAGTATGGCTGCTGGCAAGTTTCCCAACCTGACAGACCATGAGGTGAGGCACCATTGCACTCTAGTGGTTGTTGATAGAATTAGAGAGATGAAAGTAAAGTAGTGAGGGGAAGAGACAATGGCATGGCTGTTTACAAATTATCTGAAATGACACACCCCAGAAAATTGTCTGAAAGTTCAAATTTAAAGCATGACAAACCACCATAGACCAAAAACACAGGCATATGTTAGGATTTACACTTTAGTTCTAGGGGTGCAGTCCTTCTACCGTGTTTTCAATGTTGGTTGAATCCAGATATTTAGTGCCATTTACCCCCTTATTTTAAGAGGAGAATGGATTGATGGGAGGGTACGGTTTGAATCCAGGCCAGGTGTGCGAACATGTTTTTTTTTCTAAATGGTTTTCCATTATCGCTTCATGAAAATCCGGGTAAATTTCCTGTTAAATATACCTTCCACATCCATATCCCATTAGTTTAAATATACATAAAATAAGGACAGGTACTAAGATATTGTGAGCATGTGACAAAATATGTCCAATAGAAATAACACCCTTAAGAGATGCACTGTGCTACGTGCTATTTTTTTTTTGCAACATTTACTTTTTGCATAAAAAATACCTATTCCATTGTATTCTCTGTTTACAGCATTATTTGATTCTAAGCCAGTTTAAATAGTGAACAAAAACTTTTTCGCCAAATGGTGGCTTTATATGGTGAAACAATATATTATAATGGACATACTTTGCAACAATATTTAAGTCTGAAACCTTACAGTTGGTAGAGCATCTGAATATCTAAATAAGGGTTCAGAGTTTGAGTCCTGAAATGGACAAACAGTTTAACTTTGGTGAATTGGGGTTCTTCCTTAAAAGAGTAATGCAATAACGATCTGAAGAATTGGTGTGGTATTTTTCCTGGTTAAGTTAGTCTGTAAGGGTTTGAGTGATATAATTGATTGATTCAGAAAGCGCCTTTTGGAATGTTGAGAGGATGAGTGTGGAACGAGTGACAAAGCAAATATATGAAGGTAGAGTGTGTGGATCCAAAGAAAGGGGTAGGCCATATAAGACGCGGCTAATAATGTTGTAGACGAATGTGTGAAAAAGAGAAACATTTAAGATTTTTAAGAATAAAATAGCTTCTATGATTTGATGTATGGATGTTGTTGAAATGAAAGGAGTATGCAAAAGATAAGGAAGTGTGGAAAGAGTTGGTGAGAATGGAAAGTACAGAATTGTTTTTTGAGCTATATGCACAGTTTCTTGCCTACTCCGTAAGGGAATGGTGTGATTAGGTATGTATGTATATATGTATTCAGAAAGTGCACATTAATAGCCTTATTGAAAAATGTTATATTTAAAAATTCTAGAGTTAGTGATGACAAAATATATTTGATGATCTATGCATGCCTTATTTTTATTATATACAGTAACAAGCAGTATTACCTTGATCGATTACACACTATCTTATAAGCTCTGGGATAGTGCATAGGGTAAGCATGCTATCTTATAGTAAAAACAAAGGGTTCATATAAAATTCAGAACTTAAATGCAAAACTGAGTTAGATTTGGATATTTTCTATTTAAAAATATGTAGACTCAACACAAGTTGCTATTAATGATACTAAAGGTTTGGCAACACATATATTAGGAGAAAAATCAACAACAAAGTTGCTGGCAAAGTTCTTAACCCTCCAACCTGTAGTTAAGGTGAGTGTGTAGGGAACGAACGCGAGAATAGGTGTTTTTTACAGTTTTTATAGCAAAACTCTTTTTGCCTAAATAAATAAAGTATTCCTCCAATAGGAACAAAGCGACTAGTTTCTTGACATGATGGTATCAACAATGTTTGAATGTTTGTAATGATCATAGTGGCATTAGATGAGAAAACTTTTTGAATGAAGAGAGAAAAAGTTGTCACTTAATTCCAGGACATCCTTGACAAATATTAAATAACTGTTGAGGTCACCATGTGAAGAAAATTAAACTCTATGTTTCTACTGGATAATTATTTGGTTGACCAAAATAATATTTTTTTTAATAAAAACTACAAAAACACTTACCTTTTATCGCATTTCCTACACTCCCACCTTAAGATACCAATACATTATATACTAAGCTACAAACGCCAAGGAAAATAAATAGAGCCAATTTTGTGATACTAGATCGACACTAGATAATTGATAATGCTCATATTTACATGGTCTAGGTTTCTAACTCTTGTTTTAACAACAATGAATGGTTAGTTTTGGCAACAGCTAACCCAAGAAGTGAGGAGATAGTCTTTGGTTCATAAGACCTGGTTGATAATGGGAGTAGCTAGTGATAGAAAGATACAGGAAACTAATAAGTGGTAAATGTTTTGTCTGTGGTTAGTTTGAAAGTTTAGCGCTCATTTAAACTTACATTTAAAAAATGCACATTAAATACTTTAGATCAGTGATATTTAATGTGAAGACATTTTAGGGGATACATACAAATATATATATATTATGTGTGTGTGTTTTTTTCTCTCATTTAAAAATGATTATTATTTTATTTTGGATGTAATATTTTAGATGTCAATTATTATAGAATATGTAGTCTATAACTTACATTATGCACCAACAACTTTGAAGGTATAAAGTCAAAGCTAAATTATGTTTGAGGGTATGCGAACAAGAAAGGTTGAATACCACTGCTCTAAATAAGTGGTTCCCAAACACTGGGTCACAATCTCATTTTTGGTGGGCCACGAAAAGTTTTTGAAATGTGAAGATTTTGTAGGTATTTGAAAATAAGAAAATCATGAAATAATGGGATAGTGCAAGAATAATATTAAAATATAATAAATTGAAAACAGGCAAAAATAAGGTGCATAATATGTGAGATGTGAGAATCGGGTTTTATATTTGCATTTGTGGGGAGGACATCAATGCCACCATAAAAAACTGGAAAAAAATTTAACCTTCTCACACACTTTATTATGAGAAATATATAAGTTTTTTTTGTCATTCTAAAAATTAGGTCGCGAATCTAAAAAGTTTAGGAACTGCTTTCCCAAATAATAAAAGGTAAAAAAAAAAAATCCTTATCAAAGATGGGAATGTTTTCCTACGACAGCAGCCTACAAGCAGAGATAGCGGCTACACAGACTGGGAGGCAGACAAATGGGGAACCCCTTCCAGACACAGGTCCAGCAGTATATCAGGGTCTTCAGGAATAGATGTGAGCCCAAAACATCGTCATAACCCAAACAACATGTCTGGTGACATCTCGAGGCAATCGACAATCAACAGGCGTCGCACCAGCGACTTTACATCTCCACGCCGTCCTCCTCTTCAGTACAGAGGGGAATTCCCAACCAGTATGTTGGCCGTGGGATGGTCCAGAGCAGTTCTGTGTGTGATTTACAAGGCATGGCTAGTCCTCAACCACAGCACGGCTTCAATTCTATTCAGCAGGTACAGATAAAGTTTATTTCTAAGAAACTAAATTTTTTATTATTACTTATAGCTATAGTTTTAAAAACTATCTATAAAATATAAAGCATTTTATCAAAAGCAATTACTTAGTAAAACCATATATTTTTTCAGTGTTATATATATTATATCAATTCAAGGGTCCATTGTGCTGAGAAAATTACATCCTCTATCCACAGAAGTTAGCACTAGTTTCACCAACAAACGGTGGCTGTTTAGTCGATATGGCTCCTAAAGCCACAAAGTTTGTTTTATTATTATTATTATTATTATTATTACTATAATTATAAGGTAGCGTTCAGTTACTATGTATGCACATTTTCGATAATTTTGGACCCCGCTCCCTCTTAGTAAGTAAAAATAAGCAAATGCCCAACCACCCTCCCCTCTTCATTATGTTAGATTTGTTGACTTCTTTTGTAATTTGTTCACAGGAATAATAATCATTTTTTATGCACTTTATAAATGGCTGGTAATTATTAACATAGAATTGTAAATCAATGGCGCAAAATAATTTAAAATACACACAGTTGTATAATTTATTGAAATGTGTTGCACTAAACCGGTAGAATTAAAAAGAGTTTTCCACATTTTAAGTATACAAATCTCTGAACTACTTTTCATCTGATGACCAAGGTCCTAAATTCCCCATTCCCCCATGTCAGCAAAAATAAGCAAAGTTCAAACTACTCTCTCCTCCCTAAGGTGCTTATGTTACTTGAACGCCTCCTCAAACTTTGATCTATAGTATATTCACGAAATTTTTGCAAAATAAATCCAAACCAAAATATAAATATTTGAAATTAATTTCACATTAAATATAAAAGTTTTTTGTAAAGAACTGTATTTTTGCAGGCTCAGTCCATGGCACATCTCAACTGCCCTAGTTGTAACCACGGTATGGTATGGATGCCAAATAATCCTTGGGAGTTTAACCCCCCACCTGGACGAACACCGAGTAACCTCAGCATCAACATGCCTTCCTCCTTCACCAGGATATGGGCCCGATGGAGGGGCATTTGTCCCCATGTGGGGTGGTAACCCAAACATGGGTACCTGGCATGGGCCTCCCCCTGGAATGTACCCACAGGGGGCTTATCCTTTGGGTATGAGTGCCTCACAGTCCAACCTTCACGCAGGTATATCAGTCGGGCCACAGCATCGAAGAGCACCCTCGCCGGCACACAGCACCAAGTCAGCGCAGCCCCCTCGCTCAAGAATAATCAGTTCGCCTCCACACAGTATCAAGTCAAACCAACCTCAAAGAAGGACAAATTCTCCAGTGCAAAGTCTCAGAGGATCTCAACAGAGACAAAGACCTCCTTCCCCATCACGAAAGTCCCACCTATCAAGGGTCAGTCAAAGTCAAAGGTCATCAACAATGCCTAGGGAAAGAACACTAGTCGAAGAATGTCATCTGAAAGCTCTGAAGAAGAGGAACACATATTCCTACAAGAGGAAGATGATGTAGATGAAATGAGTGATGTCAGGGAAGATATTTTCTTTGAATCCCAAGATGGCAAAGACGAGGAAGAAAGAAGTCCATCTCCTCCAAAACTAGTGGTACCAGATCACCCATGGGAGTGCGAACATTGCACTTATGTGAACCGTGCTGGTACAAGAGTATGTGCCATGTGCTGTAAGACACCTTCTAATTTGTCTCAATCACCCAGGAGGCCTTCCCTGGAACTGCAAAGGCGTCGTCAACGCCAAAGTAATAGGAAGTTGCAACTGTATCTTCATCAAACACTGCCAATCGCAACAGAAATCAAAGTCTAAGCAATACTTCAAGTTTACGCAGAAATTCAAGAAATAACAAAGATGGTTATGATGAAAATACTAGTAAATTAAGGAGGCACAATGAACTAGGAGCTAAGAGACAGCTGCATCATGAAAGTGATGACAGTTACAGAGATCAAAGCGATAGTCCGTACGATGAGAGCTTTGTGGTCGCAAAGTTCAATAAGCAACTAAGAATATCACAGAAACCAAGCAAACCTATGGAAGATGATCCATACGAAAGTGTGCAAGTTAAATCATCTGAAGTTGAAATGGGGAACAATAAAAAGAAAGGTAGGACTCTAAGAAAAATTTCCTTCTGGCCTGGAACAAAATTTTACCAGTAAAAGGGGAGTTAAGCTATTTGATTTTTATGCATTTTCAAATGTAGTTAGTAGATGAAAGTGTTTATTTACTGTGTTTTTGTTAAATTTGATAAACTTTTAGAACTGTTTTTTAAAATTTCAAAGTTGTAGCAAAATTGAATTGGTATATAAAGCATTTAAGTTCAAATTGATTTGCATTCCAAGTTCTTCCTGTGTCCTTAAAAAAAAATCTCATGTAAACCATTTTGTAGGACAGAAGCTAGAAGAATTGAAGGCATCCCAAACAGCGCGTACAAAAATACGCCAAGCAGAACAAAGTGACATGATGTCAGATTCAAAATCAGTTCCCTCCGCACTGTCAGAGCACCAAACCACAACTGCTACCTCATCTGACACTCACTCTCAAATCTCATTAACCAGCCCATCTCCTTTACCCGCTAGTAGTGAAGATTCCGCGGCACAGAATAGTGCTGCGAATAAACCTGCTTATGTAGTGATAGAACCCACGCGCCCTAAAAAGGTTTCAACTGGTGTTGGGCCATCACCCCCTAAAGAAATAGTTGCCAGAACACCACAGGTAGAACCTCCCCCACCAGACCGTGTGTCAGTGTCGACAGGCATTCAGTCAGGTGCAGAGGCGCAAAGAAGTG
Organism: Timema cristinae; assembly: GCA_039000515.1. Classification (NCBI taxonomy): domain Eukaryota; kingdom Metazoa; phylum Arthropoda; class Insecta; order Phasmatodea; family Timematidae; genus Timema; species Timema cristinae. Next base: position 41,618,764 of record JBCFYV010011172.1, read on the forward strand.
TTGAAGTAAGAAGTCAGGTAGAGAGAAAGGTGGAGGCTAAAACGAAAATGGTAACTTCCACTGGCACTTCGCCCCCACCACAGAGTATTTCAACACAGGTAAGAGCAAATTGTTAACTTGATGTCATACATAATTTCTTCTACGTGCAACTTTATTGCTTTAAGTTTTTCTAACGTTAATACAAGTTTCAGATAAATAATCTAGTTTTGATGAATAAGTTTTTTCGACTCCTTATATGAAGAAAACCCAGAGTAATGTTTTGTAAAATTTTATTTCTTAGATTTTTCAAAATATTTACTAAGCCCAAACTTGGTTTAATTCTCTGAAGCTTCACATATACATTTTAAAACAACTTTATTTGATAGTAATCACTATTCTTCCTTAAAAATCTTCTTTTTTATCCAATTAAAACAAATATTCTCGCTAAAGCTTTGGCTTGTGTATATTCTTTAGGTGTATCAGTGTATCATATTAACGCATTTATGAATTAAAGCTCTGTTAGCATGGTATCGAAACATTTGGCTCCAAATGGCTTCAAATGATAACCCACTAGATGTGTATTCTTGTTTTTAAAAAGTTTCTCCTTTTATTAAACATAACAGCAAGCTTAGATCGTTAAAAAAAAAAGCTACTAACCACTCCATCCACTCTATCTTTGGGGATGACCACACTATTTGATAAGTTGTATTCTGTGGGCCCTGTTTCTGACCTAACAGACGTACGAAGTGTCTTTGAAAGTGTCAGGAAGACGTGACAGTTCCACTTCTCCAGTTATCCTTGGACGGAAGGAGGAAGAGAATGGCAGGTATAAGTATGGAGGAGGTGGTGGTGGTTCTCGTCTCAAAAGAGCCATGTCTTTACACATGGGGACCCAGACACAGGATGACACGTGGGCCACTCCACCTCAACAGCTATACCGCTCTTACAGCAGACAATCTTTGATGAGCGACACACAGGTATATAGTATGCAGTCCTTACATGTGTAGTATATTTTGTAGCCGCTTTGATTGTAATTCTTGATGTGGTTCTCTGCCGAATTCTTGAAAAATAAATCCTAACAATATCATTTCAATTTTCTGCTCTATTTCGCTTTCTAAATTTTAAACTAACATATTAAAATTGTGATTTCAATTTAGAAAAAAATATCTCTTCATACATGTTTTATGTCAAAATATGCAGTAATAATGATTATTATTTAATAAAATATATAAAACTCACAAAATTTAAGGAAAACAAATTTATAATAGCACACATCAATTAAAACAAATTACAAATAATTATTAAAATATTAAAAACATTTCCAATTAAACTATGAATTGTTTTACCTGACCAATAAATATCAAACAATAATTTAAGAAGACACAATGAATACCTTATAGTATTGACTGACCAACACAATTTGAAAAACTGATTTACACGTGGTGTGCAAGTAAGTTAAGTAGGATAGTGTTTTAATAGTTTATTGAAAAGTGTAAAAATCCCCAGTTGTATTAAAGACATTTTTAAGTCAATAGCAAACGGTACTATTAAGCATTAATATGTGCTATTTAAAAATATAATTTCATAGGTTAATCTTTAGTAAGATTAACAAAATGTAACACGCTTCGGTAGCCATATGGTCCAGCTCACTACTCTTGCAGTAGACTGGATTGTCAATGATGAGATTGAGATTCGAATCTCATTCGGGTGTACCGAGGGTGGTTTTACCAAAATGGTTTGTCACTCTCTCCACACAAATGTGGGTACTCTTCCTATAAATATAAGCCTTCCTCATCCCTAAAAACCATTAGCGTAATTAGTACACAGTGAGTACCTAGTAAGACATGGTGCTAAAAAAAAAAAGTATAAATTTCAATAGTTATACATTCAGTATTATTATTCTTTTAGAGTTTGCCCTTATCCCAAGCCCGTGACCTGAGTCCAACGAGATTCGACACACGATACCTAGATGAAGAAGTGATGGCGTACACAGAGAGGAATTATAGGCCTTATTTTGGAGGTTGCCTAAACGATCTTAGGAAGGACGAGTTCCAAAATGGCAAACAAAGATCACTCATGGACCCTAGACGAAGTCTTCCCATGACGGATATTTCCAAGAGTCAACTGGACCTTCGTTTTCTAGAAACGATGGATAGTCAAAGAACTTCATTCCCAGAACAAGCTGGTTTTAACAACTACCAAAGGGTGTGAAAAACTTAGGAGTATAAGCACTGAGTTTATCTATATTAAAACACACTTTGACCAACTATTTAAAATTAATATAGTTTTTCAGACTATTTACTTACATTAGAAATATACGTAGACATGACTTTAAGTTTCAAAAACATTGTATATTACACTGATTTAAAAGAGAGATTGAAAACTATAAGAGTACAAATAAACATACTAAACTATTATAAATATGTACATTCTGTTTACCCTGAAAGGTAGAAAGCTTACCTTTCTTGGTTCATGGTGTAAGTTATAAATAAGGTCATATTGTAATTAGGCTAAACAGAGCATACATAAATTCATTAATCATAATAAATTTGCTAAGTTGAACATATATTATTATTTATTTATTTTTTTCTGAGAAATGCAGGTGTTGTTTTTGGTGTCAGTATAAATGGTAATTTCTGCCAATGCCATAATGGGAGGTTAATATCCTGACATGGCAGAGACTGCCAAGGTATTGGTTTGAAATGTTAACCTATCACTTATCATAATATCTACAAGGTTTATATTTGTATACCTGCCGTATGACTTCTAGTGAAGCTTTACCAGGAGGATACCATTATAATGAAGATGTACCAGGTGCTGTCAACCCAGTTGTGTTAAGTAAAATGTGTCTTTTGTAATAGAAGCCAGAGCCCTTGGTTCGTCGTAACAGTGTAGGAGCTCGCTCCAGTTCTCAACCACCAGACAATCGTTTTGGTGTGAGTAGACCTGAATACTTGACCAACATAGAGGATTTGGTGCAAAGACAAAGAACAGATGCTATGAAGTCTCAAGGATTGGAGCTAGTTAAACTTCTGCGGGTAAGAACATTAATGTTGTACCCTCCATTTACCCTGAAAGGTAAAAGGCTTACCTTTCTTAGTACTACTATGGTATATCTTATAAGGAATGACCAGAGTGTAATCAGTTAAGGTAAAACTGGTACCTTTCAGGGTAAAGGGAGTACAAACAAGAAAATAGTTTATAGCATTTGCCATCAGAAAATCTTGGTTCGATCGCTGGTGGATGTGGGTCTGCTTAAACAAAATATTCACATACGGAGTTGCCCAAATGTATAAATATATTTATTAATGATAGGGTTATGTGTTTAATATTAAATGAGTTGTACTAGGTTAAGTTGCTTTCATATGTAAAAGTGAGAGCTTAATATCTCAAACCTTTTTTTTAAAGGAAAGGATTGAGTTAAATAACACTACTTTTCAGTAAGTAGTATTTAAATCTGATAAGGGCAACATTGTTTCTACAGAAGGCCAAATATTATTTTTGCAATATGACCAATGGTAATAATCCTCGTAATAACATGTTATTAGTAACTCTATCTATTTAAATTCGGTATAATTATGCTCATATAACTTAATTTATAATTTATTTAATATAAAACTATTGTAAGTAGCAAAAAGTAAATAAAAACAATAGATGTTACAGAATTCCGCACTGACTTTCCAGCTCTATTGTTTGAAAATGGAGATATTTACTCAAAACTCGTATTATATGTGAAACGAAATAATATACACATACAAACCAAGCATAAATTGCACTATAATTATGTAAAACTTTTTTTTTTGAGTCCCTGTTTTAAATTTTATAATTTTGTTTTTAAAGAATTAATGTCCTCATTTGTATGTTTGGACCGATAAAAAAAAAATCAATGTTGGGTCCACAAGGGTCAACACTTCGTATTAAAATTTCAACTTCTGGTAAATTTTTTTGACATTTTATTATGTGTTGCAAATCTTCAGTCATCGCACTGCTATTAAATTCCTCATTTATAAGTTTTGACCAATACAAAATGTAAATATTGACTTTTGAGTCTAAAATGGAAATAGATCATTGTTGTACAAACATTTCTCCTAAGAAGTTGAAAGAAGAGAAATACAATTTTTGACAACTAAAGCTCACAAAATTGTATTAATATACTTGCCAATATCTCAGAAACTGTTGATTTTATAAAATTATATTTATATAAAAGCTTTATATTTTTAATATACTATAATTTTGCAATGATGTTATTTAGTATCTCAAATAGTTGGGGACATACGGAAATTTCCGCTTCTGTAAAGTACCCTAAAATTCATTTTCATGGTAAAATGAAAATAGCCAGTTTGTCTATACTCTTAAGCAACACCGAGATAATAATTTTAATCAAAAATCATTTGAGTTGATTTTGAGAAAATCGATTTTTTCTCTTTTCACCTTTTCTTAAACTACTCTTAATTTTAAGTTTAAACAGACACACAGACGGACGTAATTGCAAAAACCACTTTTAAGGGTTTAGGGAGGGCTGGGGCGATAGGTGGGCGGGGGTGTTGGTCTTGAGACATCGACATCCATCAACATTTCAGGTTAGATTTTTTTTTTCGGTCACAATACTTTTACCTTTTGTGTTCCAAAAGTTAAAAAATATATATATATTTACGTATTGCTTGAAAGTTATTGGTTTTATAAAAATATGCTTCTTATAGAAATTTGTATTATAAAGAGACCTACATATTTGTAATGATAAGTAATTTCATATCTCAAATTGTTTAGGAGATATTATAGAAAAAAAAATTCGCATCAGACCGGAGCCCTTAGTCATTTTGCCAAAATATTGAGAGAAGCCATTTTGTTTGGAATATTTATAAATGTTTAGAAATGAAATTTAATCAAAATCGTTAGAGCCGATTTTGAGAAAATCGACTTTTTCTCTTTTGCCTTTCAGTAAACTACCCTTAGTTTTAAGGTTAGATATTCAATTCCAAAAAAATCCTTGGGGCAATCCTATTAAAACCCTAGATACCAAATTTTATCCCGATTGGTAAAATAGTTTAGGCTCTAGGTGGAGGTACAGACAGACAGACAGACGGAAAGTCAAAAAAACACTTTGGATTTGGGGGGTCATTAAATGTCAAGCTTCATCAAAATCTTGAATTCGATTTTTTTGATGATCACTATTGCCACCCACTTCAGTGGTTGAATGATTTAAGGTGTTACTTTTCCAATAGACTGGACTACAGAGGATGGGTAGCTTGGAATGCGAATCCTGGTCGATGTACTGAAGATGGTTTTTCATAAATGGTTTTACACTTTACCCTCCACACATATGCGAGTATATTTCCTAATCACTAACACATTAGCATAATCAACACATATACCTATATCTTGAATGGGTAGAGATGATGAAAAAAAACCAAAAGAATTTTCTTAGTAATGTTAATACACTTTTGAAAAGTATGATTTGATAACTTTAAGAAAATATATGCAAAGAGCATCAGAGCCTGGTTTAGAAGAAGAGTAACGACATTTTTTTGCGAATCAAAAAGTAACACAAGTCATACAAAAACCAATTTTTGAATACAATATCGCAACAAAAAATGAAGTATGTATAATCATAGAGTAGCATTAAGAATATATTAAAAGCCTTATTTCACTTCAGTGGAACTTCATTTAACCAGGCCTCATTTCTGGTTTATTCAGACTGAAATTTTGCATTAATTAAATGAAGTGATGTATTACTATAAAAAAAACTCCTTTTAAACACATTAATTAATTACAATACCATAGTCACAGGGTGAGTACAGTATTGTACCAAACTAAAAGTGTACCACAATCACAATGCACAACAAAACCTTACTATATATTTTATGAGTGAATAATGGTTGTAATAATATGTTTCAAATGTTTTATAATTTGTTATTGTGAAAATAATTGGGAAGTTGTAGTAATATGTATTAGTTAGGGCACTTTCCCTATAGTTTCCGAATTATCCAAATTTTCATTAATCTGGCCAGACAAACGAATTTCCACTGTATATTTATTTTAATGAATATATATTATACATAATACATATCATGTATTTATATATAATGTATGTATATTTACACACTTTCTAGGAATAGAAATAATTTCTTATCCTCGAGTGCAAAACTAAACCAACCCTATCTTATTGAATTCTTTTTTAACTGATGACATATTATAATTATAATAAGGGGCCAAGTATGTAGTTGTATATGGAATCCTCGTGGACTTGGTGAAGTCTGATTTGGTTGTCTTAAAGTCTTGCACTTTGGCAGTAGCTTGGTAACGTCCCAGAGAGAGGATCGAGACTAAAGGTTTGGTGTTGTGGTGGAACAAGAAATATATTCCTGTCGAGACCACACAAGATATATAGGTAGTTAGCCTGGATTCTCCAGGACACTGGGCAGGGTATCGCTACTATGAGGCTCCCATTGGGAAAAATTGTGCTAGAGGAGTCACATTTGATAACTATCCCTTCAACCTATGTTTACCTAACTTTCGGCAGTCTATAGTCAGTTTATAGTATAAATTGTCATTCTAAATTTTGATAATGCCTTAGTGATAAGCTAAACAAAGTTGTTAAAGAAGGGAAATAAAGGGTTATAAAAGTCTATGATGTCATGTCAAAATCTGTTTAATTTGTTTATCATACTTAATTTTGACAAAAAATACTTTATTATTAGTAAAAACTCAGGGGGTGCATTGTGTACACCCTAAAATCCTTCTCAAACCCTTGGACGTATGCATACATAATTCGGGAAACACTGCCTTAGGCTAAATATGTCATCCCCACATGGTAATAAGTCTATGTTTATGAAGCCAAGCCTATAGCTTCCTCAGCTGAAGCTAGGAAGATGAGAAGTGGCTGCAGTGTGCAACCCACCAATCATATCAGGTAAACTGTACTTTATGTGCCTTACACCCACAGGAAGCAGAACAGCACAACTTCACTACAGAGGATCTGCAGGTGGCGATGAGCCACTGTGGAGACAAAAGCCCCATTCTGTGGCTGCAGGAGAACTGGAGGAATATGATCGATACAGTTGTCACCCTTGCCACCAACTACGGGCATGAGCGCAAGGAAAACAACATCGGCACCATCTCTGTCCAGGAGGCTAGAGACGCCCTTAGGTTGCACAAAGGGAATGTCTGGGCTGCGGTCACAGAGTGTGTTGAACAAAGGCAGAAGAAGGTACATTTATATTTGTTTCTTTAAGGTGGAGTGCTAGTGAGCGTGAGTTTAGGGCAGTATTTTTGCAGTTTTTATAGCACATACATCCTTTGGCCAAAATAAATCAAATATTCCTTCTATAGAAACATAGAGTTTTGTTTTCTGCACATGCTAATCTCAACAGTTGTTGAATATCTGTCATGAGCATGGCGGCATTTGGTGACAAACTTTTCTCTTTATTTAAAAAGTTTGTCACCAAATGCTGCCATGCTCATGATAGATATTCAACAACTGTTGAGATTGGCATGTGCAAAAACTAAACTCTATGATTCTATAGAATAAATATTTGATTTATTTTGGCCAAAAACTGTTTGTACTATAAAAACTGCAAAATTAATGAACTAAACTAGCACCCCGCCTTAATGTCTTTAACATAAGTGGATTATTGGAATTTGTGATATTCAGATTATAATAGAGTGTGAACTAGTTGTATTCTGATTGATACATCCATGGTAGTCACATATTAGCACTAACGAATAAGACATCTACCAAACAGCCCTTATTATTAATTTAGGAGAATAACACAATACTTATAACCCTTAGAGTTAATTATTTGTATTTTAGGTCCCACAAAAATATATTTATCAAACTAAAGAATTATTTAGCAAGCTTTCCAAGTCATCATCAACTGTTTACAACCTGTGGCCAGGTCTGTTTAGTAAAATGTCTCCATCTTCTTAGTTCCTTCCACCATTCGTCCTACTTTAACTGCTTCCATTCTTCTCCTCTCACTTTCATACTTTCTATCCGCTTCTCCCATTTCTTTCTTCGCCTTCTTTGCAATCTTTCTCCTACATACCTCATCTCGATCATTTTCTTTTACATACCCCTACCATCTCAGTCTTTGCTTTCTCTACTAGTAGAGAAAACTGCCTACTATGGAAGACAATCATTTTTAATGCTTCATTTTAACACTAGGCGATGAAGTTAGTATAATTCGAGTAAAGTTGCAAAATCAAATAAGAGTACCTACTTAGTTTTAACGCATTAAAACCAATCATATTTATTTGAATGTCTACTTGTAACAGGTGAGGGCCCCCAACATAAAGGTAAATGATTCCTTTAGTTTAGTAAGATTCAATAATTTAGTTTGAATAATTTTCAAGAACTTTGGGATTTTACTTTTGTCAAAGTGTTTTATTACTGTCTTATTATGTCGAATAATAGTTTAACATGTTTGCTTATTTAAACCTTTTGCTAGAAAATAGAATTATGCCCAAAACAGATTTGAGGGACATGGTGATAAAATATGAATCATAACATTAGAGTAACTAAATTACTATAAGTAAAACACTAACATTCTTATTTCAGTACGCTGACCTTTTGTCTCGAGGAAACTTCACGCGGGAGGATATAGTAACAGTGTTGACAGCCAACCACGGCAACATGGAGGCGGCATATTTGGACCTTAGCAAGACTCAGCTGAAACCTTTCCTCATGCGTATTTGGGGGCCACCGGCAGGCAAGACAACGAGAGTGGTAACTTGGGCGCAGTGGTAGACCAGATGGACCAATTAAACATAAAAAATGCAGGAGAGATTGTTACTGCCGATAAAACTCATCCTACAGATGAAGGTATGAATAATTAGCTGTGCTAAATTAACCAAGTTTAGTTCGCACTAGCAAACTCAACTCTAACATAAAAAACCAAAGTTCAACCCCTGAGTCTGTGCACGGAATGTTTTCCCCATTCCTTCATTGTGATTTTACATTTGAATATTGTTGCGGTTAGAAATTCCCTTTATTCCTCCTTTTTATAGATAAAATAACTTATATAGATAGTAGTTAACACAATCAAACTTAAGCATACTCATTAAAAAGCTAAATAAAAACTATTATATTAGCTCTAATTGTCCATTTTTTTTTCGTATATGAAAATATGGTGTCCTATTTATTTTAAATACAAATGAAAAGAAAATTATTTTCAAGCCAAACTTAAATATGCTTGTTGATTCCTACAAACATAACTATAACTTTGTAGCTAAACACATGCATAGTCTATGCAATACAAATAACTTTTATTAGTTTTTAGTGCAATAGTAGTTTACATTGCATACATTTAGAATATATATAAAACACAAACTTGCTGTGATGCAGACTATTTTTGTTTCACAGATGACAGTTTATCAATTACTGACTTTGTTGACGCCCGTTCTGACTTGGAGTTGGACGAAACGATGACTACAGACGAGAGCAAGCGGTGAGTCCGGTGTCCGATTCTTTTACCAACCCTTTAAGCACTGAGGCAGCAATCAGCTCCCTCATCAGGCCCAGTGACTCAGGATTGAATTCTCCATCTGACGACCTGATTAAACAAGGAAGGTCAGACACACAAGTGCCTAAGGGTAACACTACCACCTATGCCAAAGAACAAAACCTACCTACCAATGATAATTCTTCACTAAAGGATGAAGCAGGGATGTACCGAAAGAGATGGCATTCCAAATGCTTCTTAACCTTCTTGCTGTACTTAACTCAGATGAGAGCAATCAAAACATTCCACAGCTCGAGGCTCAGAAAGCAGCGATATTGGCGACAATTAATAACCTAGTGGCTAAACCACCTGAAACAAAGATAGATGCAAAAGAAACTGAAGTTCAACCTGTTCAGTTGACAGGCTTGGAAACAATCATGGGAGAAACTAAACACCATAAAGAGGGACGGGAAAATTTAGTAAATGAAAATAGTGTATTAGATGGAGAGTTAAAAAATGAGCCTTCACATTCATCTGAGGAAGAGTTGCAAAGCTCTGCAAACACAGATTCTGATTTTGATGAAGATTGTCTGTTAGAGAATTTAATATCTCTTTCCTCAGAAAAGAAACATGTCCATAAAGAAGATAATAGAGGTGTACACTTGCCAACAAAAATTAATGATGATAATCATGGGCAAAATAGTCACAGACAAGTTATACAGGAACCACCCCAACAAGGTAATAGTGAGACAAATAGTATTACAAAAAAAGAAAGAACTAAAGAATCGAGTACAAACACCAAACGTGACAACACCACTAATGTTCATTCTGCTGAATCTAGTTCCTCTTTGGAAAATGTCACTAATATGAATGAGCCGCAAGATACAGAAGACAAAAAAACAACAAAGGAAGTCTCTAACATATCAACCCTGAGAAATGATGCATTAAATGACCTGGTCAAGTCAGTTAATACAACATTGAAAGAAATGGCTGATCTTTGTTTGGAGAATGAAAATGAAGATGAGTATGAAACAGAAGAAGAATATGAAACAGATGATGAAGAAGAAATAGAAGAAGAAATCAGTGACGAAGATATGACAGACTCTAAACAAGTTACTGTAATTTGTAGGATGGATAAAATTAAAAATAACCAATCCATTGAGGGTAGTAAAAGTAATGAAGAGGAAATGAAAAATACAAAATTAAATCAAACTTCTAAAGGCTATGCCATTGCAACTAATCAAACTCCAACACAAGAAGATAGAACCCCAATAGAACTGAAAGCACAATCCAACACAGATACAATTAATTTATCAGGGAAAGATGCAGCCCCTATATCTAAAAAGGAACAAAGCAAAGCCATTCAAATGAAAGAGTCAAACACTTCCCATACAAAAGTTGAGCATCATGTGGAAGAACAAATATCTCCGAGCCAAAGACCAGAGCACGAAAACATAAACATAATTAAATCATCAAAAACAGAGAGTAAAATAAAAATTACCGATGTAACAAGCTCGGCAGATATTTCAAAACAAGATTCAAAACCAGTGATATAAAAGTTCCTAATGGGAGTCAGAAGCAGCTAGCTACAAAACTTCCAAAGAGTGCAGCACCAAAAACTCAGACAGTGATTCCCAAACCACCCCCGAGGAAGAATACTACAATCAAACAGGAACAAAAACACAAACAAGTATTCCAAGGCTAGTGACAAATAAAGAAATAAATAGTAATATAGCCCAAAATAAGCAGAAGGGCACAGCACCAGTCAAAAAAGTTTCAGGAACTAGCGCAAAAATTATTCCATCAAAAAAAGGCCTTCCAAATAAAAGTGATAACAATAAAATGGAAACTGTTTTGGAATCAACTCTTAATCAATCCCAGGTAAAGGAAGAATCAGAAGAGTTATTACTGTCAGTTACATTGCCAAAACTTGATTCAAATGTGGAAAACCCAGCTGTAGATATTAATAAAGACTTGATTACCAGTGTGGAAGCTATGCACATGCCTGACAACACAAAAAGTCAAAGTTTAGACACCGCTATCTCAATTGTCCGAATAGAGATAGCAGATGAGGAACTGAAACAAACTTCAAATATATCAGAACCAAATATGAATGGTAACCCTCCTGATTCTATATTGGAAGAGCCTCAGTTACACTCCGATAATTCTAATGGGCCACCAGAGAACATTGAATGAAAATACAAATGACGAAGATACTTCTGCACGGCAAGAAGAGGAAGCTAAGAAACCCGATCTATTCCAGTTTGAGGTAAGTGGTGTTTTAAGGACTATAATACAAATGAACTGAAAAGTTTCACATCTAAAATATTCATTAAGGCCCTTGGCCCTGTCGAGTGCAAGTCTAAAACCTATTTTGTGGGATCGTGGGGCGGTGAGGGTGAAAGGCGTGGCGTGGCTTCACAACCAACCAAAGTAGTCTTCTGCACCAACAAAACAAATGGAACACGAAAACCTTAAGAGACGCTAGATACTGGACAGGTCTTGTGGAAAAATAATACGTTTGGAAATATCAGTTTTCTCGAGAACAAGTGCCATTTTTATTTTAATATTTTCAACACCCCTTCTAAGATAATGTATCGATGTTTATTAATTGTTACATTTTCTTATTTTTTGTTATGAAACCGGTAGTTTTCTATTGAAAAATGAAAATTTAATTGATATTCAATCACTGTTAAAATCATAGAGGAGGTGTGTGTATAAAAAGTATAACTTAATCAACATGCTTCTATTCTTGAAAATACAATTTCCAAAAAAGTAATAATTGCAAAACAATAAAAATTCTTGAAGATAACCGCCTTAACATGATATATGAAAATATTGCAGCTATATGCTCAAGTTGAGAGTCAAGGAATGTTCTAGGAACTAAATCCCACTCTAGAAACACATGTCAGTATGATTGGTTTTTGACTCAGTTAACAAGGGTTTCAATCCCAGATTTTCGCAATAAGACGAGTATATTCCATTCTTTATAAACACAAAATGGCGATTAAGAAAATAATAACTAAAACTCACTCATCATGTGTATCTGTTTGTTGTATATATCCCAAACAGAGACACACAGCCCACACAAAAATTAGACACACATTATACTGTGAAAGATATTCTCTTTGAACAAAATTAAAATTATATTATGAAAATATAAATATTCAGTTGAGATAAAATAGAGATTAAAAGAAATTAGATTAAAAAACAACAACTTATCAGTGAATTTTGCTCCTAAATTAGATTAAACTATTTTTTAGATGTGATATTAGGTTTCTAATAATATTTAAATTACTTTTAAATTAGACTAAGCAATATGGTGATAGATAATAATATTAATTTGAAAACTTTCTCATTTAAGCCTACTGTTTTATTTAATGCACTCATCAAACTTGAAGCCCATTTTTGCTAATATCATTGAAAAATAAATAACAATAAACATAGAACACTTATAAAATTAAAAAAAAACGATAAAAGAAGAGAACTTTTAAACAATATGCGCCAAATTAGACCTGATAAAATCAAAACTGATGCAACAGCAAACTTTTTTGTTTTGTTTTAACCATTCATGTGTATTACAAACTGATCTGTGATGGTTATTCACAGGATCCGTACTGATAGAAGAATCAAATTCAACTAAGTGAAAAATGACTATCTGAACACGGGAATTGAACCCGGAACCTTTGGCTTTGCGTCCCAATACTCTACCGCTGACCCCGGTTTTGACGAACAGTAATAGAGAATTTACACAAAAAACCAAAGGTCCTGGGTTTAATTCCCATGTCCAGGTTGTCATTTTTCACTTGATTGATTTTTTTTAAATCTTTGATCATGAAAAAATAATACATTTTGATCATAAGTTATTTCACTCTTTCATAAACATTATAAAAACTGGCAACTATATACAAGTAATTAAAATTGTTTAGTAATTTTATTAAGTTGCTTGACACTAATTAGGTTTAAAAAGAATTAACTAACAATAACTATAATGAGGATCTGTTAAAAACCTTCAGCGGCAGGTGCGTAGATGTCTAGCAGAAGGATTGGTCTCTACCTATGAGCAGGCCGAGATCGCTGTAAAACTGATTGACCTCAAGTTCGACAGGGAAGAGGCGCTGAGTGCCGCACAAGAATGTAGCACGCTGGCTGCAGCAATAGCCTTCTTGGAGCAAGAGTGTGAGCTGTGCATGGGGAAATACACCATGAAACAGGTGAGTACAAAAGGAGTGAATCTTATTCGACAGGTATATTTGAAAATTATTAAATGAACATTCATTCCGAACAGAATTGGCATAATTAAAGGTTCTAGATGAAAAAATAACTGTACACAGCATCTTATTATTCATTTTATCCACATATTTAGACTAACGGACTTAACAAACTGGATTTATGACGAAAATATAAATACATATTATTTTTGACGATATATCCCGCTATCCAAATGTTAAACTGACACTTTCATATCTGATTAAAAAACAAATTGAAAGCATATTTAACAAGAATCAATTCATTATCACAGCCACTGTGAATTTATTCATATTTAAGATTACAGTTTCAATCGAAAAAATCTTATACATTTACAATTGGTGTATTACTTAAAACACATACACTCGTGAAATTTCATCCAGGTAATATTATTTGCTATTTCAGATGGTGTCAATGCTTAAGTGTACACACTGCTGCTGTAAGGACTGCACCAAAAACTACTTTACCATCCAGATCACAGATAGAAACATAAATGACGCCGTGTGTCCGTTCTGCAAGGAACCGGAGCTGGATAACGATGACGAGGCGCTAGAATATTTCAGCAACCTGGACATCTTATTGAAGAGCATCGTGGATCCTCCAGTTCACGAACTATTTCAAAGGAAACTGAGGGACAGAACTCTCATGCAAGACCCCAACTTCAAGTGGTGTGTCAAAGTAAGGGAGCTATCGAGAGCCACTTTACATGTTTTATATAGGAAAATATAATTTCACAATTGGGGTTTTTAAGCACCGTGTCTTACTATTCATTCGAATTGTACACATATGTGATAATCCTGCTAATATGTTGGGGATGAAGAAGGTTGAATTTAGAGTTAAGTCTACTAGCATTTGCGAGGGAGAGTGGAAAACCATTTGAGAAAAACCACTCATACAGTTCACCTGACCAGGATTCCAACCAACATGTTAAAACTAATTTTAATTAGTGATAGATTGGTCCGAAAAATTGCCAGCCATGCAGCTGGATGCTGTTTATAGTATTTTGGTTACAAATTTCACTTAATCACACAAACCAGTCTAAAGACCTTAATTTTTTAATTATTTTCATCTTTTTGAAGTATGGGGGGTTAAAAAATTTGATAATCCGGTGAGCTAGTAGACTTAAAGTGTGCAAATAATTTTATATTGCAAAGACAAAAATAATTTTATGCCTTGAACTATCATATATTAATATCATTTTATATATTTATTCAGATATTTTAAACTTGTACAATTGAGAGTTGACTTTTAAGGACCATAAATTGTTTCAAGCTAATACAGGTTATTAAATAATTAATTTTGGAAATGCTTTTAAATATAACAATAATTTTACTTGTATAAATTTAACCTCATGTTCTACTTACTACCTAAGCTATCTTCAAAGATATAAAACTTACCTCAAATTAAAGTTCTAACATAGTCATCTCACTCAGCCCAACAAATAACATAATTATTCAAATGTTACAGTGTTCATCTGGATTCATAGCCAACCCTCGCCAAAAGCGGCTCATCTGTCCAGATTGTCGATCTGTCACCTGTGCTTTCTGCAGACGACCGGTCAGCTTAGTCATACTTTTTTTATGACATGCTTGTTTTACACATACATCTTGTAGCCCCTAACAAATAAAAAATGTATAAGGCCTAGTTTTAAGCATTTACCAATTAAAATAAATACAAATAATTCAATGATACAACAAAAGAAAATTAAGTATGTTGTCTGTCCCTGTTTGATATTACCTTAAAATATATGATCCTATTTGGTGGTCAAATTGTCTTGCTATTTACTTAACTGCCAATAATGGGAAGATCAAGGTTCGAATTCCAGATGGGTTTACTAAAGTTTTCCGTGATTTTCAATATGCAAATAGTTCAAAGGGGTGGTTAGAATGCATCACACAAAAAGAGAATTGATTATTCTTTTGGATTAAAAAAATTCTTGTAAATATAAATGAATGCAACACAATATATAGAAGGTCGGTGTTTAGTTTTGGACACAACACATCTGAGCAAACAATAATCGTCTTTTGAAAATAAATACTGCTATTATTTTGTGTGTGCCTCTTACTACCTTTTTGGGCTATCCACATATTCACACTAATTGTGTATACATGAGGGTGGAATTTAGAAGTAATGTACACACAATTTGAGAAAAACTATTTAGGAAAAATAACCCTCAGTACCCAGCTGGGATTAAAAATCCCATCTACCCATCATCTGTAATCCAGTACAATGCAGTAGTGACACTTTAGACTATGCAATTACTGGAACAGGTAGAAATCAATAGTTTGTATTGTGGCATATTTATGATTGTTTCTGAATAAGCAAACCTAAGGCTTTGTTGTGTTCTAAATTATACCAACTCATTATATTATTTCTACACACACTAGAACTTTTTTTGATACTAACTCCAAAAATAAGAAAAATCACAGGGTCGATGCTAGCCTATTAACAAGGACCCTGTGTAGATGTGTAGTTTTAGGAAGGCAAATACAAATTTTCACTACAAGCGTTGAATGTTGATAAAACATTGAATATATATTAAACCCAACTAATTATAAATGAATTATTTGATGGTTTTATAAAAGCATTGCATTATAAAAATAAATTTGTGGAGGTAACAAATAATACTTATTTTGCCTGTAAAGCCAAATTTATGAGCAGTGTAGTCCTATAATAAGGTTTTTGTTTTGTGAATAGTGGGAGAAACAACATGAGGGAATCACCTGTGAAAAGTTTGCCGAGTGGAAAGAGGCCAACGACCCAGAAATCCAGGCAGCAGGGTTGGCCAAACACCTTGCCGAAAACGGCATTGACTGTCCCAAGTGCAAGTTTCGATACTCCCTAGCGAGGGGTGGATGCATGCACTTTACATGTAGCCAGTGCAAGTATGAATTCTGTTTCGGGTGCGGCAAACCTTTTCTGATGGGGGCCAAGTGCATTGTGAGCCCCTTCTGCGCCAAGTTGGGGTTACATTCACACCACCCCAGGAACTGTCTATTTTATCTCAGGGACAAAGAGCCTAAGGAACTACAGAAACTACTGCAGGTACAGTTCCTGAATTTATTTAGGTTACAAAACTTCTTTCTGCCCTACTGAAAAATAGTAAAGTCAAGCTACATGAAACGTGTTCCATGTCTTACTGCCCATTCAGGTTGTACACATATTTACAATAAAATTCATGAGTTAGGATAGGTAAGGTAGAATTAAGATAAATGCACCTATATTTGAAGGGGAAGGCAAGTGGAGAATCATTTTGGAAAAAAAACACCTCGTTACTCCCAGCCAGAATTTTAACTTTGACCTCCCTGTCACTGGCAAACCAGATTAGGTGAGACCCTGTGTCTTTGTTCACGTGCTAGTTTAATGTAAATTTAAAGTACCAAGAGATTTTTTCAACTACTATGAATTTACACACTGAACATGAAACATGATGCAACTTAGTTGTCAACCTAAGACAAGCTAAACCATAAAACTATTTAGGTTAAGGTTTGACTTAGAGCCAATGCTTCTCAGAAAAGAAATTAAATTATATTTTGAAAGCAATAGTAAGAAAATTAGACAAAGCTCTATGGTGATCATTTTATTTTGACAATGTAAGGCAATATTTTAGAAACATCTCTTTTAAATGATTACATTTACTATTATATAAAGACTATATGATACAGCTGAAAAATTAAGCTGAGGTGTCAAGCGCTTTATATAATTTAACAATGGAATAAAATAAATTCTCGAAAATACATATGGTAAAAATTTCTACTTGTAGTTTCCAAAATAAATAAAATTAACAGAATGGTTATAAATAACATAAATTTTGGTATCTAAAAGTGATACAATTTTATTATTGTCCAGATAATTTTTATTGATTATATTACTGTGTTATGTTATCTTGTTTCATTGCTTATTCTGGAATACCTTTTAAAGTGTCAGGCAACAAATGTCATTAATAACTTAAATTATTAACTCTTTCAGGATAATGAAGTTCACTTTGACACAGAACTACCAAAGAATCTCAAGGCCCAGCAAGAAGCTGGAGAGGTTATCAAATGTCTGGTCCAGTTACAGAAAGAAACACCAGCGGGACTAATAGACGATGTCTGCAAGTCGGAAACCATGGATGGACACGCAGGACTTTGCAGGTGATGCATAAAATATAACTCTTTGTGACTTATTTAAATCTATCCGACACTTCTGAGAGTTGAGAAATCTACTTTCACATGTGATCAAACTCCTGGAAATTGAGATTTATGAAAGGTGGTGTCTATTTTTATAGCTGAAGCCAAGAAATTACCATTATGCCAATTAAATGAGATTTATTGAGTTTTATAATAATTAGATGTTATAAATCTAGTTGATATACCTATAGCTGGGTGTTAAGAGAAATTGAGAAAGAGAAACCTGGTTTGATTCCATTGTGGTAAATTAATGGCATTATGGTTTGGTGTGTTGTCCTTTTATCAATATATATGTGCTGATATTTTATTATTTATAAAGTTTACCCAAAGTAGTACCTATATTTGAATAAAAGTAATTAAAAATTAATTTTAAATTTTGTATAATAATATAATCCGATTTCATCATCTAAAATTTTACCAGTTCAGGTTCTATATTTTGGTTCTTAGTTATGATACACTTTTATACAACTTATCAAAGACCATTTGGGCCCTAGTGTTAACTTATTTCTGTTAAATGAATCCAGAAGATTAGTACCTAGTCTTTAAAGTTGCAACAAGTATGTGTATTATTAAATTAAAAAATATTTTTATGTCAAAAATATATATTTCATTACATGCATGCATTCATCAAGGTTGTGTTTTTAACTTATGTGATTTAAAACCGAAAACAACATTTCTTAGAACCAAAACTTGTTCCTGTTCTCAAATGAAGAACAAGTAGAACCAACCGATGTACACTCCGTTTAACCTGAATGGTAGCAAATTTATCTTGAGATATGTTCCATCCTGGTTCAGCTTATAACATAAGGCCATACTGTAATCAGTCAAGGTAAGACGCTAACTTCCAGGGCAAGCAAAGTGTACTTAAGAACCAGACTGACCCATACTTGATTTTCATGATTGTTTGTGATATGCAATAGCTTTAATCCCATATTCTTATGAATAGCTTTTTGAAAGACTTTTCTTCTTTCCAGAATCTTAATAATATAGTAGGATTTTGACAGGGAAAAATGCTCCTCCCAGATGGGTAAGAAAATCGAGCTATATGTTATAGCAACATATATCATAAATAGACTTAAGCCTCTTAAATTATAAAAAAAAACCTATTGTAGTGCATATAAGAACATTTTAAAGCCAATAAAAAATCCTACTCATATTAGAATTAACTCAGCTAAGTAAATGGAAAGCCAAGTCAATGACATAGGCCAATTCCTTTCCATTGCAGGACACACTATCTAGAATATTTAAGTATTCTGATTCGCCGGTACAAGGTGGACCCGATTAGCGTTCTAAGCACAGACGATCTCGAAACCCTTGTTAAACGTGCTGGCAAGCGCGTCCCGCCCAACCCATATGGGACTCCGGCCGAAGTGTTTCGGGAACGTTTGCTCAAGGTACAGACTCAACACTTTTTATTTTCTTCCTCTTTTATTTTGCTCCTTGTTTGTCTAGGGTGCACTACATAGAGTATTTAGTGGGGCTGATTGTCGTACACAAGCTTGACCCAGTCACAATATTTGACCTGGTGGACGTACGACAGGAACTGAAGAGAAGGGGCAAGGCTCTGCCTGCCAGGACGGAGAATGCCACCGACGATGAGTACAGGATTCTGTGTGTTAAGGTGTGTCCCACTTGCAGGTTATGATTTGTACTTTTTTCTGAACAGTACAAACATACTTTTTCTGGAAAAGAAACACCTAAAAGGGTAGCTACTATTTTCTTATTAGAAAATTCCCTGTGTATTACCAAAGCCATTTCTAATTTTACAGAAAATATGGATTTAAGAATAAAGGAATTACATTTTATTTTTTATTAAATTGACTAGTTTATTTGTGAATAGTAAGGAAATAATAGACTTAGAAGTGAATGCTGACAAGCCAATGTATACGACCAAATTGAGAACCAAGATTGTAGACAATAATTTATAAATTACTTCACACAACACATCATTTGACATAATTAAGGAGTTTAAGGAGTTTAGGAACAATTTCAACTAGCAGTAACAACACTAGAGCAGAACTAAGGAAAATAATACAGTCGGGGAATGCATACTATTACTCTATAATTAAGTTGTTGACATCTCACTTGCTATCAAGGAATGTAGAACTCAAAATATGCAAAACAAGAATTTAACCGGTTGTCCTCTATGGGTGTGAAACATGGCCTTACCTTACAATTGAGGGGGTTCGAAAATAAGGTGCTTAGGAAGCGATTTGGCCCAAAAAAAAGGAAGAGGCTACGGGGGAGTGGAGGGGGTTACATAATGGTGAGTTAAATACCCTGTTCTCATCACAAGATATGTAGCATGAATGGCAGAATCTAGAACTGTGTTCAAAGTATTGATTGGCAAATCTAATGGGAAGACCTAGACGCAGATGGGAGGATAACCCTAAGAATGAATATGAAAGAGATAGGGTGTAATAAGGTGGACTGGATAAAACTAGTTCAATATAGGGATAGGTGTACTTTTACAAGTGCAGCAATGAACTTTCGCCTTCCAAATGCCATAGAGTGAAGTCATCTTATTAGTGGTTAGAAGAAGATGATTGGGGCTTGAGGGCATTGATACTCCTCAAATAATCTTCAAACATCCTATTCACATTAAGTTGCTTAATTAAAATAGCTTGGTGATTAATAATGACCTTCTCCCACTTATTTTTTTATACTGATGGACCCCCTCACTTAATGCAATTGAACTCAAGAGGTCTAAGTGCCTTCAAAGGGAGAGGTTTATGTTACTGGATCCTCTGAAGCTTATCATGGCACAACTAGTAAATCATACCACTTTGATCAATTGAGCCATATTAACGTGCCTCAGAATACACTTAAATGATAAAGGAATAAGGCGATATATGTTTGCAGGTAAACAATGTATTTAGATAAAAATTTAGATATAATGGTATAAAATCTATTCCTTACCTGGTGTTATTGCCTTTTACATTAATATAACATCATGGCCTTCCTTTCATTATTATAAAACACAATAATATAAATAACGCAACAAATATAACTGTCTGAGAAATATTTTCCTAGATTCAAAGAGGTTATAGCACTAAATCTGACATCTCATCACTAAATATGGTGTGTAAGTATATTTTTAAAATATATTTAAAGATGATGGTTTATTAGTGCAATGAATGATTTAAACTAATAATATGAATAAGTACTCTATAATGAATAATATTGTGTTGAGAGCATCCAAAACACGCCAACTCTAATTTGATTTATAGCTTGTAAGAAAAAATGTCTAGTAATATTTATATTTTCATTAGATATTTTAGTAATGTATCCCCCAATTCAGGGGCTGCATGACTTAAGGCGTCAGTCTTCCAAAAGCCTGGCCTCCCAATGTTGGGAGATCGGGGTTTGAATCTCGGTAAGATACACCAAGGATGGTTTTTCACTCTCCTTTCATGCAAATGTGGATACACTTTCTCAAAATTCAATCTTACTTGTCCCTATGACATTAGGGTAATTAGTACTTAGGTGTATAACCCAAATGTGTAGTAAGACTGATTGCTAGATTAATATATATATATATTACATAGCAGTGACTTAGAAGTAAATTCTCCCCACAGGTTGTTGTAAAAGAGTGCAAATGTTAACATTACCACCTCTTTCCACTGGTTTTATCCTCGTTTAGTGAATAGATAAATATGGAAAATAAAAAGCCACATCTTGGGTGAAAAGTGGCACAATTTATACACTTGCGGCAACGAATTTGCAACCTTTAGTGCATCCAGGAATTTTTAATTATATTTTAACCCTAGCCCTTAATTTAAAGGTAGTTGACTGATTAGTGATATATGAAAATTCAATTGAAAATGGCTTTTGATTTTGTTTAAAATGTTTATCTGGGGAGTGTTTGACTTGACAAATAAAAATGTGTAGCTTACTTGTATTTTGTGGGGAGAATTTGTTGTGCAAACCCTTCTAAATGCACTATAAATATGAAATTTGGCAATTACATAGAGGCCACATGCAACCATGAAATGTCTAAAAATAATAAATTTAAAATCAGATAACTGTGAGGGGAGGGTTTAAATAGAAAGTTTCTCAAGGTAAAAAGATGAAATATGGCAGGCAGGTAGAGAATGGTATTATTACAGATAGTCAATAAAGTCTTAAGATAAAAAATTTCAAAGCCAAGGTTGGTGAAATGGAAGAGGGGTTCTAAATTTTCAAAATTGATAGAAACAACTTCTCCAAATAAACATGAAACTACAATAATTTTAAATTTTTAAATGAAAAACTCTGGGAAATAGGAGGGAAGGGATATTAACAGAAAAAAATCCCTTTTAGGAGAAAATTAAAATTTGAAAATGCCAGGAATATGGTGGAATCCATACTCAACTAATTATTAAATATTTTACATTTCTAATTGGGGGTGATTAAATATAAGATTTCGAAATTCCCGAAGCTCATATAATAAACTATTCTGCATTGGGGTAAAAGATTGAGATTTTTCAGGCAGATATAAGAGACACCCCAAACACATATGACTAACAAATGAAAGATTAGTATTTAGTAGATGAACATTTCATTTTGTAGATCCTTTTCTGGTCGCTTGTATAATGTGGATGATTTTTCCACCCTAAATTATGTTAAATTATATATAGTTACTAAGTTTTGCATTCAATGACCAGAACTAACATAGCACTAACAACATAACTAAATTTGGTGACTAGTGCATCCATGGCCGGAATCAAGTTGATGAATATAAATATATATTGCTTGTTCTCGGCTATCTAATCTTACGCACAATATATATATTATATATATATATATATATATATATATATCTATCTATCCAGATTTTCTTAAAAAATTGACATTTAGAGCATTGTGTTATTTTAAAGATATTGGCATGAAAAGTTACAATTGCAGATTACACCTGAAGGATGAATATATGAAAGTAGATTTAGTAACTCTTTTAGATGTCCCATGTGTCCATTTGTAAGAAAATTAGTGTATATATGTGGTATCCAAAGTGATAAAACTTCCAAATGCTTCTTGCACGGAAAACATTTTTTTAAAAAATATTTCGTTTCCCCTATTGAGACTCTCCTCACTTTGTGCAAATATATTTTTTTCTAGTTGTCATTACTCTTTTCAGATCCCCACCCATCTACCCTTACTTCTGGGGCACCACTTTTAACCTTGAGAAAAATATAGTCTCAACAAAGTTGTCAAATCGTTTGGTGTTTAAATATAGGGCTAACATATTAATATATCGGTAATACTCATAATATTATGCATAAAGACAAAGTTATATCATAAAGAACTAAACTATATATATTAAACTTGTAAATGATAGTTTATTAAATGTGTATGTAATATTTTGGAAACATTAATCGATAAAAGTTTATAATGTTTAGCTTCCAGCTTCGAAAATGAGACTATTTGTTAATAAAAAAAACTGAGCTACAGAAAACAAAATTGTCTTTGTAATTACATAAATGTAACTATTTTAAGTTTCGAAAACAGATCTTCAAGTGCTAAAACTTTTGCTATAACTAATAGGAATGAGTAATCTTTGTTTGCAAAGGTCAGGCAGCCTGAACTCTGGTGAGACCAAGTAAAGTGAGATGGAGTGGTAACTAACCACTAGTAAAACCATGTATGAGAAAACTTTACTTTTAGGGAAGAAAAAGATGCATAAGATCAATCTATTATAAAAATGTTTCGACTAAGGCTTTAAATAAAATCTTATATTAAAAGTAACTACATATGTCTACTTCAAAACATCAGAAAACTTGTTTGACTGAGTGAAGCTGTTATTTAGGAAACAATATTTAACCGACAACATACAAAAAGGTATAGAACAGCCTTAATGGAGGACTATGTTCAAATCAGCATTCTTAGTTCTTAGATCCCATTTTGTTTCTAGGTGGAGTCTATAATAATTTTGTATTTGATTATGAGGTTATATTGAGTCCTGTAACCAAATACTATTTTTCATTAGTTTGTAGGTTATGTAATAATATGGTCCAGTGATATGATTATGACTATTTACTGTTTAACACTAATTAACTGTAAGGTGGTTAGAAATCATAAAAAGAATACAAATAAGGTAGGATGAAAGAGAAAATGAGTTATGATCCATATTTCTACAGTTTTTATAGCCAAACCAACCTTTTTTTGGTCGAAACAATTAAACTTGACATATTTTGAAACATTTTATTTATTTCTGCCAAAAAGTTTTTTTGTCATGAAAACTGAAAAATATACAGCGTGCTTGTTATGAATATGAGTTACTGTCCAAACCTCTTTTAACTTTTATGTTCTATTCTTTCACCATTTATTCTTTAAAATGATTTGTTTAAAGTTTATATTTGATGAAATAAAAATAAGGAATGAGACAAAATTTAATTTTTGTATAAGTTTAAAATAATTATAATTTTCTTTAATTTCAGGTGGTTCAAGAAGAGATTCCACTAGACTGATTATACAGATTAATCTAGGACAAAGAAGAAAACGCTGCTCTTAGGATATGTCCCAGTATCAGCCAAGAGCAGTGACATTTCTTAGGTTTACCAAATTTTCAGTCTCTATGGCTGTGTATGAATAGTCTGCACAATTGTACACTTGTGCATTTTACTTGCACACTTTAAAACACAATAAAGAGCATAGGGTGCATAATACCTTTCAGACAGTATAGTACAGCTAGAGCTTCCTGGGGACAACTTCTTTAAACACACATTTCTGTGACGAGATAGAATTTTAATCATGGTGTTGTATGTATACTGTTATATTTTACGCTTCAAAAATAAATTTAACCAATCAGCATTATGGACAAAGAACACAACAAATTAGTTTTATTTAACAGTTTGGGTATATTTTATTCTATTTCCACAAAATATAGAATACTTTCATTTAATAAAACTTGTTATTTTAACTAAAGTGTACGATAAAGGGCAAATTGTATCCGCCCTTTAGTATGGTGCAGTGTAAGGGGCCATCAGCACACTTAAAAGAGAATTTAGACACCCATCAAAAATGACTTCCATTCTTTAAGTCGGCGTCAATGCCACTTTCAATTCTACTTGGTTTCCAAGGGCCCTTGGACGGACTATTCAGACACAGCTCATAAAAATGCCATCAATTTGAAGTGAATAGATTTTAAAGTGATTTTTAACACACAATTTTGTAGTAAATATTTTTGTCAAGGTATGTTTGTAAATGATTAGATTAGTACAAGTTGGAATTGTATAGATTTTTCTTAATTTTTTCCCCTTTAAATGTGAATAAAATTTACCAGTCTTTTACCAAAATGGAATTTTTGTTCAATTTTTCTATTTGTTTGTAGTTTAGTTGGCATCATACAAGGTGAAAGCCCTGTGGATTGAGTATATACACAACATTTAACCCCCGGCCATTAATTCATCACTGTGAAAGGGTAAACCCACATTTTACCAATTATAAGATTTTGGCCTTTACAGGAATTGAGCCCGTGACCCTGAGCTCAGTAGCTACGCACTACTGACTATGCTAAGGTGTCGGATTATATATATAATGAAAGTACTTTAATTTATCATTATTAGTAAATCTATTAAAGAAAACATTTTTTCACTCTTTGAGGTGTATATAAAGATCCTGATTTGTTATAAATGAATTTCATTTGCTAGGTAAAAATTTGTATTTTGCTTTAAAAATTCGGCAAATTGAATATTTTCTTCAGCTAAAATTGACAAAAATGAAATTAAATTTAAGTGGTATATTTCTCCAAATAGAAAAATTAAGGCTAAAATTATTCATTATCTTAAAATATTTGCTTTTGGTTACACACCCACATGCACTCACCTAAACACACACATAATCACGCTGTTCTTTTACAAGGTAGGCAAGAAACTGCATATTTCTCAAAAAAACAAACAAAAAAAACTCCATACTTAATCCATCCTCACTAACTTTCTCCACACTTCCCTATCCTTGCGTACTCTCTTTACTTCAACAATATTCATACACAGAGTCATACATGCTCTTTCCTTCTTAAAACTCTTAATGTTTCTCTTTTTCACATATTCATCTACATAATTTAGCCACGTCTTACAAGGCCCATCTTTTCCTTTTGATCCACACTCTCTACCTTCAAGTATTTGCTTAGTCACTCAATCCACACTCATTCTCTCAGCATGCCCAAAACAACATTGCTTCTTTCACATTGACCTCATGGATTCCCTTTCAAACCACATTCCTTTAGCACCCAATCATTATCTACTATTGATACATTTAAGAAATGCAATTACATTTTGTATAAAATGATTTGAGTAACATTAATATAACATGGTTTGATTAGACAAGTAGATATGAGTGACAAAAATAAACCTTTCTTTTCTGACACTAGTAAGACCCTTTGCTCCCCCTCTCCCTTCTTTTTGTGATTGACAATCAAACAGATTCATAACAGCATATTTCAATTCTCTAGCAACATCTTCATATCTTGGTACTGAGGTGTTAATCAATTACATCATGAAGATGATACCATAGCATCAACACATGTCTTCATTAATATGGATGATAATGTAGTCAACCACCCACAATAAGGAGAAGGGCATAACTAATGACAGATAAGAAAGCTTTATTTTTGTCATTCAAACACTTTTATTACATCATTTTTAATTGACTACAATTTACAACAAAAAATTATCTTCTTAAATTATTGTACTAAGTGTCTAATCAAACAACTTTATGTTAACGTTAATCAAATCATTTTACACAATAATAAATTGTATTTTTAGAATGTATCAACTTATACTATGGTTAAATATCAATTCATTCAATTAAATTTGGTTAAACTTGAGTTATGCTAATACTCTCTTCCATGGCATGACATGTTTATAATTTTAGTGTTAATATTTCATAGGCTATTGTTTTAATTTGTAGTTTTTCACCAGTATTAATATTTCATATTTTTTCATAATCTCCTCTATATCAGCTATATTTTTAACTTTTTGTATATTGATATTTCATGTTACATAGTAACTGAAGTCATTATAAATTGTTCAGCTACTCGTGTATGTATACTTGAAGTAGCGAAATACTGCAAAGCACCAAGTTTTTCTTTTTTCAGATTGTTAGCCCTTGCTGCGGCTTCGGGTGTAACTGGTTGCATCTAGTTCAAGTGCAGTCTCCGGGTGACGTTCATCGCTAGGCACCTGTCTCGCGGGTCTAGTAGGTGGGGGTAAGAAAGGGAGATGGGGGAGAAAATTTAGGTGGGATGGAGGGTGGCTAGGATATGTAAGTGAGAGCCCTCAGGGATTAAAGGAGAAATTGGAGTATGTGGGGGTCAGGTGGTTGGTGAGAGGGGAAGCCGAGGCGAGGAATTAGAGAACTCAGGAGTAGGAACTCTTGGAGATGTTGGAGTGGGGTGGAGGCATTCGGGGGTCCGGGTGTTGCGGTCGGGATAGTAGAAAATGGTCCCGCGGGTGGAGTACTGCTTGGTCACTGATGTCCTCTTCAGGGTCTTCTGTCGGTGGACCTTGCCAGAGCTGCGGGTGTAGCCCATCCTGTGAGATCACCAGTGATAAGGACAAGGTGAGAACGGTGGAGAGGTAGAAGGAAGGAGTTCCGGCAACACGGGTGTTGCGGTGGGAGGTAGGGATGAAGTCTCAAGGTGGGGAAGATAGGGTGATTTTCCCGGCAACATGAATCGCGGTGGGAGGTAAGCCGATTGTCCTGGAAACGTGAGTCGCGGTTGGAGGTTAGGTGATTGTCCCGGCAAAGTGAGTCGCGGTGGGAGGTAAGGTGATTGTCCCGGAAAAATGAGTCGCGGTGGGAGGTAAGGTGACTGTCCTGGCAAAGTGAGTCGCGGTGGAAGGTAAGGTGATTGTCCCGGCAAAGTGAGTCGCGGTGGGAGGTAAGGTGATTGTCCCGGCAAAGTGAGTCGCGGTGGGAGGTAAGGTGATTGTCCCGGCAAAGTGAGTCGCGGTGGGAGGTAAGGTGATTGTCCCGGCAAAGTGAGTTGCGGTGGGAGGTAAGGTGACTGTCCCGGCAAAGTGAGTTGCGGTGGGAGGTAAGGTGACTGTCCCGGCAACGTGAGTAGCAGTTGGAGGTAAAGAATGACGGTGGAAAGAAAGGTAGTTAAGACAAATATGCTCTTTCGAATAGGTGTTAGACCAGGGTTGGGTCACCACTGAAACTGCTCCAGGAATCACTGTGTTATGTACCCTCCACTTCTGCCTGGCCTTGTCCAATGGTCAGGGGGAATGGGAGCTTCCCATTGGTGCATGAGAGACTGTGCCCATCATGCGAGCCTATATTAAGAGGAGTTATCTATGGCACTGATTACAGGGGGGGAGGGGGGAGGGGTCACGAACGGCTCAGAGAACAGACTGTGGAGCGATCCAGGCAGTAGAAAAGGTGGGTGGCGCAGCCTGTGCAAGTGCGGAACAAAGATACAAGGGCTGATTGAACAATGAGGCACAACAAGATTTGTATCAACATTAAATCTTCCTTGACTTTATAAATGTAATTTAAATTTTATGAAAGAAACCAACCTTAAAGTATAGATAATTTAGGCCTTTATATAAAACCAGCGTCTATCATCATTTCTTCATGCACTCACTCTTCACAATCCCATATTCTGATTCAGTTAAAGACAATTTTGTGAGTGAAGAAATTAAAATATAAGTTAGTTTTCCATCAAGGCCTACCTAATTATCTTTTCAGGTTGGCTTCTGTCCTTAAAAATTACATTACGCCATAATTTCAGTGTTTTCACATGGTCTTAATAAATTCCTAGGTCACTAGTTGGTAATCTATTTTTATAATCAGTATTAGTAGTTGGTAGTCGTAATGCACATTCTCAGATGAACATCCTTATAGTGTAAGGAAATGTGTATGATTATTCAAACTAAATACTTGAAGTAAAGATAGGAGGTGGTTTAAACCATTCAACCATTTTCCATGAAATGTTAATACTAATTAGATTTATGTCACTATGTTTTACAAAATAATATAGTTCAAAGAAATGTGATTTTTAGTTATGCTAAAATTGACAATACTAAGTAGATATTCTGACTTGAGTACAATATAAAAAAAACTGCAATAAAACTAAATCAGATAAACATTTAATATTGTAACAATGGTTCATTCCTATCACATGATTAAGAAACACAAAATTTAAAATATTTTAATCTAAAGACGAGATAAATTGTTTGAGTGCATTCCTTGCACTATATGTAGAACTACGGTTGGCTAAGACTGCCTGTAGCCCACTGTAATATTTAGTTAGATTACGTTCTTTCTTCTTTAATTTATTTCCACTTGCCCTGTGAGGTAGTTCTTTAAATGAAACTAAGTTCGAGTTTTCTTTTGGAGTACCACTGACATTAACTGAAAAGTTTTTCACACCTTTATCAACAGATTTTGGTATTCTAGAGTCAGCGTTCTGTGAAATAGTCAAGGCAGTCGAGATAGAAGACGTTACATTAAACTTTCTCAAACGGGCACCAGTGATTAATGGTGAAACCGCAGACTGCTTGAGTCCACAGAGATGATCCCTTTTCTTTTTCTTCTTTTTCTTTTTGGTTTTTACTTCAACATCATCAATATTTTTTTTATCTGCTTGAACCAAGAATTTGGAGAAATCTGGTTTATTCATCATTATAAAAGTATTTTTATGGCACACCTTGCAAAACAAGATCTGAAATGAAACAAAATTAAGTGTGTACCTTTAAACAAACCTGGAATTGAAAACAAACACAATTTAAATTCCTTGATTTTGAGAGGTTTGACCAGATGAGATTCATCCTGACTTTGGTATGGAATTATACATTTTAAGCATCTAACCTTAAGATGAAAAGGGCTTTTTTAATTATTTTTTTCCTACCATGGAATATTGAACAACCTTTAAATGGAAATGTATTTTTTTGGTGCTTCATTAGCAGTTTAAATGATAGAATAGTGAATATATATATATATTTTCACTATTCTATCATTTAAAGTGAATATATATATATTTTCACTATTCTATCATTTAAACTGCTAATGAAGAACCAAATCAAAAAAACACATTTCCATTTAAATGTTGTTTCTCTCTCTCTCTCTCTCTCTCTCTCTATATATATATATATATATATATATATAATATATATATGAACAAACTAAATATCGCTTGTAAGTTAACCATGTACCGTTTGATCAAACAGTTATGAAATTATTATAAAATATATTTTTAAGAGGGTTGTGCATGGTAGAGCATTGAGATGTGTTGCAGACACATTATTTAAGAAATTATTTGATATCTTTTAAATATTGTTTTTCTACATAATGTAGGCGAGAATTAACAGGTTTCTGACGAGTTAAAAAAAATACAATAATACTTTATACAAAAATTTGTACTTCTGAGATTAAAGCAAATGGTTAGAAATGTAAGTATGGCCTTTCTCTATTAAATAAAGTCATGTTTTGATAGCGTCACAACAGAAGATTTTAAGATGTTATCACACTTTTTTTAAAACACAATTTAAACTTGAATTTTGAACTTCTTAACTGGTCAAAACTTTCACCTACATTTTGGTGAAAAGAATATTTTAAAATATAAAACCACTTCTTAAATAATCCAGGAATTTTAAACATCTGCAACGTTTCCAATGCTCTCTCTACCTTGCAGCCCTCTTAAGGTGCAGAAGTAATTTTACAGTTTTTTTAGGCTAAAATAAATCAAATATTTCTCCAATAGCAACATAGAGTTAAGTTTTATGCACATACTAAATCAACAGATCTTGAATATCTGTCAAACCTGTCCTGGAATTTTGTCAAAACCTTTTCTCTTTATTTAAAAAGTTTTGACAAAATTCCAGGACACCCTCGACATATATTCAAAATCTGTTGATATTAGTATGTGCAGAAAACTAAACTCTATGTTGCTACTGGATAAATATTTGATTTATTTTTTCTAAACAATTTATATTCTATAAAAACTGTAAAAATACTTGCGCTCCCTTCTACCGCACCTTAAGGAGAAACGATTTTCACTCTCTTCTGTACATTCTTTTGAAACTATTATAACGTCATTAATATTACACACAAATTTGAGAAACGATAAACTTGAAAATTTCACTACTTAGTCATGAAAAGGACTCGTTTATCGACAAATCTTTAAGTGTCTAAATGTGACATTTTTGCAGATAAGTAGGTGGTATATACTAGTTCAGTTTAAAATTGTGTTTAAAAAAAATTACTAACACAATTCACTGGACTCTCATTCATTACAACAAGCAGCTAGGAAATGTCAAACTAGAGTTACAAAAATGCAGACTCACCAAAAAAATCTTATTAGGCTAGTAACTTTCTGTTCATTTACTTTTAGGTAACTAGTTTTTTAAGCCCCATATTATTGTAAAATCACATTTCATTGAATAATGAATAGGATTATGTAATAACTTTTTTTTTTTTATCAATTTAAGCTTTAAAAAAGACAAGGGTCATATTTACATTCAAGATTATGTGCAATATGGCAACAATACTTTATTTTTATGAAAATCTTCCAAATTAACTTTGTCATCTTGGTAGCTAAGATTACTTGTCAATATATTCATAACGAAATAACCTTGATATTATTTTAGCCTATAATACTAGAAGTATTAACTTATTTGCATTAGTTCTCTTCTCAACGATACAAAAACTCTATTGCATTTTTTGTAACATGAAGATTTGTTTTAAAGTGATCTATTTATTGTTGGGAGTGTGAAGCTTGTTTGATTCATGTATTGAACAAGGTTGCCACTATTTTCTTAGCAAAATAATTCCCATTTTTCATAAACACTTTAAAAGAGTTATAGTAAGTTACTAACTCAATGACGTTACTTTAAGAACTCAAAAGTTTGTTGCCGCATTTACAAACGATCATCACCTATTCCTATCTTGAGCTATTTCTATCCATTCTACCTCATTACACCCTATCTCTTTCAGATTCAGTCTAATGTTATCTTCTCATCTGCATCTGCGTCTTCTCGATGGTCTGTTCCCATTGGGTTTGCCAGTCAATACTCTTAACATGGTTCTAGATTCTTCCTTTTCTCTGCACCATAATATACAAGACTTTACTATCCTAACAATGTCTTGTGATGCGTTAAATGTATGTGACACTCAAGTAGAGGAATACAATTTCATATTTTATAATATTTCCTTTTCCTGTGTTTGTCCTTTATGTTATACTTTTTACAAGTTCCTATCTATGTTTCCTATATTCTTTACAATTTTCAATTTTTTCCCTTTTGTGTTTTTTTTGTGTTTCATCTTATAGGAAATTGTGTTGCATGTTTCACACTCCTCCCTGATGAGCTCTGATAGAATGAAACCTAGGTCGGGGGATTGGGTGGTGACAATTGATTTTCTTTTAAGAGCCAACCATTATCTCTTTGTCCAATGGCAACAATTTAAAGTGTGAATTGTGTTGTTCTTTTTGTCCCTTTTATTTGTTTCTATCCACCTTTCCTATACCTTCTTCCAAATATAATATTTAATAAAATGTGACTTAAGTGAGGTTAGGTACAAAAATATAACACCTGTCAAATGTCCTCAAACTTGCCCAAAAATAACCGATGACATAAACTTCGGCTGGCGATGCTCTTGAATCAAAGTTTTCCCGAGGAGAATTCTTTATGCTTTGATTTGTCTAGGTAAGAACAGATCTATTTAATGTGATTTGACAATAAAACTTTATTGCACAACTTTAAAAAATTTATAACTATAAGCTATAGTTAGTGATTTAATTATTTCAAATCATTACAGTTTTTAAGTTATTAGGGGTCAAACTTGCTATTTTATGCTTTTCACACATGTATCATTGTGAGAGTAAAGTAATTAATCTTTAGGGAAGAAATTTAGTATAACTAGAAATGCATGAGGTGTAAATGATGATATATTTATAATATGTTAAAGAAAAATAATTTTTAATGTGTAATCAAATTAAAAGTGATAAGATTACATAATTCTTAAATAAATTTTAGACCTATTCTTTTTATACTTCAATAATTTGATTTTATCTCATTTTGTAGTAGATATTCAATTTTGTTAATTAGAATAACAATTATTTTAACCTAATTCATCGCGTTAATCTTATTAATGTGTCCGAATTGATCAATGCAAATATAAATTTGAAATATCCATTTCATGAAACTTCTTGTTTTGACTGTAGACCTGTCGATTGTAGAGATAACATCAACCAGCAGAATAAACTATACCCAGCCAAAGCAAACAATCAGATAATTCCAAATAATGACACACCCAGACAAAACAGACGAAGGCTTCCTTATTTGGTCAGTATTGCTAGAATAAGCAGAAACAATTCTAGGTACTTGCTGTGTTTTCCAAGATAGCCCTCAAACCTCTACTTATGTACGTTAAATTCCTTGCAAAAAAATGTTGTAGACTCAAAAAAATATTAGTAATAATTGTCATTGTAAATTGAGTTTAAATACATGGAAAGATTTGTTTTCTAAATAACTTTTGTGCTTCAATTTGATTAGATGGGAGGCATTTTGACCACCTCTTTTTATAGTCTTATATGCAAAATTATCTCATTTTCAAGTTAAAAACATGACATAAGTAGAATTATCATACATTTTCTTACCAGTTTGTTACCCCTTTCCTTCTCATATTTTGCTAGTAGCTTCTCTTCATACTTCCGTAGCATTCGAGTACCTTTCTTTTTCTTATCAATTATTTTAAGCATCTTCTTTCCAGGAACTCTCTGAGGTATGACTGTTGCTTTATAGTCACCACTGTACCATTCATTTCCACAAAACTTGCACCTTGCAGTTTCTCGAAATGATCTTTTGGGCAGTTCAATTTCCTTTTTAGCTTCCAAGTCTTTACATTTTGATCTGAAAATAAAGTTTATTAAAAGAAACAGGCCCCTATAGTCAAACAATAATTTAGGCTAAATACTTTTTCGCAGCATGTCTTACTACCTGTTCAGGTTGTATGCTTATGTACTATTATGATTGGTAATGAATGATGAATGAGGAAGGTTAAATTTTAAGGAGGGGTACCCACATTTGTATGGAGTGAAGTTAGAGTGGAAAACCGTTTTAGAAAAAACACCCTCAATACACCCGACAGATTCAAGCCCTATCTCGTATCATTGGCAGTCTGGTCCAACACGAGGGATTAAGTAAAAAAAAAAAAAATTATGGCTTAGGACCAAGAAAAAACATTTCAGGTAAAAAAAAAGAACCAAAATAGGGACCTCATCAAAACCATGGGAACAAAAATTATTATTATTATTTGCACCGAGTCTTACTACCCGTTCGGGTTATACACACTTACGCTAATGTGAAATGGTAGGGTGATTGTGTGATGAAATGAAGGACCTACAGTTTAACGTGGAATCCGAACCACGGTGGAGGCCTGGCATTCCCCACATTAACAAGATGTCTTGTCAAAGGTGAAGGAAGGGTTTGGAAATCAGAAGGAACAAAAATTTGCACAAAATGTGGTTTATTTTTGTAAAAAATAACCTACTACTAATTCAGTTAAGGTCAAACCGAAAAAATTAGATATTTTAAAACTTTTTTTTTTTTGCATAAGTTATTAACTCTATAACCTAAATGTTTAGCTTGTCTTAACTTTAGCTCAACTTCTAGGCTTAGTGATTATTTTTACCATTTTAAATTACCAAAAATAAGGTTTTATGATTTGACCCTGGATGGCTGACCTCTCAAATAATAAAGTTATTAGAGATTATGCCTTAATTTTTTCAATGTCTTTGCTTTTTTGTATGTTTATTTACCGGCCTTGTTCTCTTTGAGTTTTAAAACTTGATATTCTTCAATAACCCATGACCTACAGTTCTTCAAAGATTTTTCTTTTCGGTGCAGATGTAATACATGATGATGTTTGCTCGGGAAGTTTGTCAGCTGCACTCTTTTCCATGATTTCTTTTCTTTTCACGTAAAAAAAAGTCTTAGATCATCAAAAACCTTGTTTTAATCCCCTTTATATGTTTAATGTTTCTTATTTTGCCATTTTATTTCTATCTTATTTAAGTTGCTTTTATCTCAGCTTGGTTTCCTCTAAGTAGACCAATTAATGGTACTTCTTACATTTCTTCCCCAAGCAATGAGATTTTTTTTGTGATTGGAACACAAGCAGGTATATTAACATACAACTTCAAGGCACGCATTACATTCATTCGTGCATTCAAAGCTCTTTATTTCACAACTGTCCTGATCTGTAAGCTCATGTCCATCGCCATTACTATGTGGCAATGAAAGACAGGGTTTAACTACTTTTGTTATTTCCTTGTATTTTGTGTCAAATTCATTATATTCTTTACTTCAAAATCTTTTTAGAAAATGATACAAGATCTCTGTCATCGAATTATATTAGTGTTTCTGTTCTAATTATCGTACACTCATCGATAAGGTATTCTGTATGGATATCAAAAACTATCACCTCGTCGTTTTAAAGTTTTGTTTCACTGCTGGTAGCTTTGCAAGAGATTAATATTTCTCAAAAATACTAAGCATAATAAATAGAACAATCTTAGCCCTATAATAACATATCTAACAGTCTAGGGATGGAAAAAACCCAAAAGTGGCCAGAAGGGAGACCTACAGGAAAAAAAGAAAGGTACAGCTACACCAAGAAATGGAAGAAGTGCTGACTAAAGAGGAAAGACCCCACTAGGTAAAATTTTTATAAGAAAAACGAAGGAGAAAGGGACTTGAAAAGGAGGTTTAACATCCTACCCAGGACAAAAAGTGGAAACTTAAATATTTTTTAAGACATCAGGGCTGAAATGCTGCAAATAGCCTAAAAAATTACATTGAAATCATACATAGTCAACTGTAGGCATATTATTATTAAAAAAAATAAATCATATAGGCCTAACCATTTTCATCTCAAGAAATTTAAGGAAAACCTTTTCGCTCTTTGAGGGTTAAGTATAACCTTTAGGGACCTAGTAATATATAAATCAAAAGCCTTCTTTTAATCCCTTTATATGCATTCATATTGCGTATTATGGTTTCGAAGATAATTTTCAAAATTAGGTTATGAGAAAAACTTCCCTTAGGTGGGAAATGTGAGGGCTTGAATATGCGAGAGCTTGGTCATTTTCTACAATACATATATCCAAGATACAAGTAATTTTTTAAAAATTATTTTTTACTAACTCAGATGGGTTTTTCACTAACTAGGGGTCTTATAAACAATTTAATGTTTGAGTACCTCAAAATTTGACGTGATACAACACAAAGGACCATGGGCTACACACATTTACATGTTTCTGCTGTGATTCAGTTTTGTTTTAATTGTATACTTATAATTTAATCATTAAAAATTATCAGACTTTATACATCTTGGTATTATTCGATTCACCATTTTTTTTATAAAACGTTCAATAATAATAATAATATATGCATTTTTGTAATTAAACAATATTTGTATTGCTTTATATAAAAGGAACTAATCCCCATGTTTCTAACATTAACAACCAGCCCTTTTATGTCGAGATGGACAGAGTGGCGGAGCGTTTGGTTAACAAAGTAGCTCCTGGAGGAAGTTTAGGTTACTTCGCTTACTGTACCCAAAGTCACAAACAAACTCTGGGACCTTCTCCCAAATTATTTTGAATAAATTCAAAATAGAACCCATGGAATTGCAATATGTTCTGGGTGCCACTAGAATTACACAATTTGAATAAAACTTTCCCTTACATATAATAACATCGCAGAGCTGGCGCAGCGCAACACTCTTTTGGAATTAATTTAAACGCATTCAACCAAAGTTTTGCTAAATTCTCTGCCATCGAATACAATATATATCACTGACAATGAATTTCAATGTTCACAGATAACAACGCATGTACCATATATACAGCACTTATTGATCTCTATAATATAATTGGATGGACATCTGTGGCTAAAATTTTTGAGCTGTCGTCTGCATACTATTGTGTAAGAGAGAAAAATTCTTCGGGTATTTCTTTCTCTCTTACACCCATACAAGGTAATGGGGCATTTTGACACCGTTCATTAATTTGATTGAATGTCTGAGCTATAACAATGTGTGATTAGTTTAATGAAATAAATTTGTTATTAAAATCTTTGAAGAGCATAAAAAAGTTCGAAATTGGTGAGTTTTTCTTTAAATAAGTTGATTTAGGCTAATATTTACATTGATTTTGGAAGGAAGCTCGTTTGGAAGGCTTTATCCCGTACCATAATCCTACACTATAGTAGTGTTTAGGTAGGATGAAAAACCTTCTAAAAGGGAATTTATACTTGCGTTCTAAATGGCTGTTTATTCTAACAAAATACTAATATATGATAGTAGTGTGGTACAAAATAAAGACTTACAAATTGGGATTCTAACTAAAATCAGGTTTTAGTAGATACCCTATTTCCTACAAGCTTATAACCTGAAGTATCGTTTGAACGTAAGACTTATACACAAAGTGTGTCATTAAAACACATATAATACAGTTTTTAGCTAATCTATTTTATTATAGCTATCGAACTTTCAACATACTATGGTTTCTGAAAACAATATACAAAATATAAGCTAACTTAAAATAAAAGGTAATATAATGATAATAATTTCTACAAGCCTATAACCTAAGTGATCATTTGAACGTATGGAAACTACACAACATTTGTCATTCAAACAAATGTAATCAAGTTTACAAGATACCTATTATATTTTTCGAAGTTTCAATATAATTATCATGGTTTCTGAAACCAATATACAAGCTAATAGCCAGCTTTTAATATATGTGTATTCAACGTCGGTCTGACTCATCTTCAGACCCTCAGCTAATATTTCATAGGACCCCTCACAACCCATATCAATCAAATGTAATTTTATTATAATATTTAAAAATAAATTACCAAAGAAAATTTGTTTTTAGTATTGATTCCCATAATTATGATACACCCCCGCCAAACAAGGATTAAGACTAATGACAAGGGAATAATATCCAACCTAATATAATCAAATAATTTTTTAACTGCACTTACACAAACTAAGCTTAAAAATACCTAACTCAACTGTCAAAATTAAAACTAAATACAAATATTCAGTTGATCGAAATAAATTTAGTTCACACATTTTAAAAATAAATACAAATGTACAGCTTAGTAAAATTTAAAAAGAAAAAAAGAAAACATAATACAGCCCTTCAACTATAGCAAGTATTATTATATTTATTAATTAATAATTAAAAAGTTTATGGCTTTGGATAGTACTATAGAATATACAATTTAGTAGTTATACAAAACATGTTTTTAAAGCAGTTTCAGAATGTATTACAACAACGTGGAAAGTTAAAACTTTTGCGCTGTAACAATGCATTCAGAATATTTTTTAGTCGATTTACATAATCGCCGAAGCTAACAGCACCGAATTAAAATTTATAGCCATTGAACAAAAGCATCCAACAATTCTGGGAACAGACATTGAGAGAAAGAATAACTTTTTATTTAGGGGTAAGGTGTCAGACTTCTATGCTGGCGGCCGGGGTTCAATCCTCGGTACCGGCAAAGATTTATCTGATTACCAAACCCTTCCTTCACCTCTGACAAGACATCTTGTGAATGTGGGGAATGCCAGGCCTCCACCGTGGTTCGGATTCCACGTTAAACTGTAGGTCCTTCATTTCATCTCACAATCACCCTACCATTACACATTAGCGTAAGTGCGTATAACCCGAATGGGTAGTAAGACGCGGTGCTAATAATAATAATAATAATAATTACTTAAGCTCTTCATTGGCTGCTGCTATTTCATGTATCTTTCATATTTGTTGAGATTGTGAAAATAGTATTTTTCAACATGTATTAACAAGAGTGGATAAAAAAAATTGCTTAAGAGATATCTTAATATATTTTTGAGAATTTAAGGCTTAGAAAAAAACTCTCACACGCTACTTGCGTACAGAGTTAATACAAATTTTAAAGTGGTGGCGTTCAGGTTAGTGAAGAATCCGGATCACGCTGATAATTCATGTAAAACAGAAAATCCTCTTCTTTAACACTTAGATCATTTTTAGAACCTGGAATGTTCTTTCATACAAAGTTTGAAATTAATATTTTGGTCATGTGTATCATCAAGATCGTCCTCATCTTCAGACTCACTATACCCAATATCATTGTTGAAAGAACTGCAGGTTTTATGGAGAAAAACTTTATATTCATTCTCTCTCAGTTAACTGTTGGCCAATCTCCTCACTTTCAGTCATATTATGTTTTCAGTCTGATAAGTACTTACTATTCGCTTATTAACTTTCAATACTCTCCTTCCATATATATTTAATGGAGAGGATGACGGAAATCTAATGAACAAATCATTTGTATCTTAGTGTACTGTGCTTAAGTAACTTTTCAATAAAACCCTTTTTATCATTATATTTCTTCTTTCATCTTCTTTTATGTGTTTGTTACCTTCTTTAGTCTTTTAGGGAGGGTACAATGTAAATGTTTCTTCATGCAAGGGGGGGGTATTGTTTTGTAACAACAATACTTTTATTCATCAGGGTCATGTTTTCGCATAAGGACATAGAAATAAACCGTTAAACTTGCCCCCCCCCACCCCCAACAATGAAGCAAACGATAAACTTGAACGTCACAATTTGGTCCTTGTCAATGCCTATGTTTATGTCCATCCAGTATAATATAGAGATCACTGCACAATACAGACCAGTGAAATCTATAATATAACTGGATAGACATCTGTGGCCGAGATTTTCGAGTCATTGTCTGCATATCCTTGTGTAGGAGAAAATCAAACTTTCGGGTATATCTTACTATCTTACACACATATAAAGCAATGTGACATTTTGACATAATTCTATTGAATATATTATGAAATATATAATTGTGTGATTAATTAAATGAAAAAATGTGTTAATAAATGATTTGAACAGCATGCCAATGTTCTGTTATCGTGAGTTTTTTTTAATTAAAATATTATATTGTAGGATAATTTATATTTTGATTTTTGAAGAAAGTTAGTTTTGGAAGGCTTGATCTCGTATCAGAATCTTATCATATAGTAGTATTTAGGCAGGATAAAATAACGTTTAAAAGGTAGTTTCTATTTTCGTTCTCGATGGCTGTTTATCCTACCTAAATCTACTATATATTATTCTGGTATGAAATAAAGCATTTCAGAGCGGAATTCTTACCAAAAGCAGAGTATAGTAAATACCGTAATTTTTACAAGCCTATATCCTAAACGATCGTTTGAACGTAAGACTTATACACAAAGTATGACATTCAATTTAATATAATAACACTTTTAGGTAACTTGTTTCACTATAGGTTTTCAACATAATATGGTTTCTGAAAGCAATATGCAATATATGAGCCAACTTTGAAAAAAATAGTAGACTAATATATTAATACCCTCTTAAAGCATGTAACCTAAATGATTGTTTGAACGTAATACAACTACATAAAGTTTGTCATTCAAACAAATGTAATAAACTTTTAAGATACCTTATTTCATTATATTTATCAAACTTTCAATATTATTATTATTATTAATATTATTATTATTATAAGCACCTCGTCTTACTACCAGTTCGGCTTATACGCACTTAGGCCAATGTGTAATGGTAGGGTGATTGTGAGATGATATGGAGGACGTACAGTTTAACGTGTAATCCGAACCACGGTGGAGGCCTGGCATTGTCTTTCAATAAAATCTGGTTTCTGAAACCAATATATAAGCTAATAGCCAACTTTAAATATATTATAGTCTTAGCAGAATGTAAACAACATGAATGATAGTCACATATTTAAATATATTAAAGATTGTATTCGTATTTGTACAATATTACCTTTAAAACTTATTTGTATATCATTTAAAGTAAAAGTTTCCTCAGCTAAGTATGGCATAATACTTCACTATTTTCAATTAATAAAACTTTTATTCATAAGATACATATTTTTGCACAAGGATATTGAAATAAACTGTTAAATCATTGGCGTAACAGATGAAGCTTACCCCCTTCCCCAAGATTTATTTTCGCGCCCATTTTATAAGTCATTTACACCTTAATAAATGCCATAAGAAACAAATAACAGTCCTAAATAATGAATAATTTAGTAATCCCACGTTATAATGACTGTCTTAGCCTCGGTTTCGTTATGGGAACGTCACCAGTCAGATAGGTGCATGAAGATAAAAAAAAAAAAAATTGGCGTTTATTTTAAAATGAATGAAATAATTTAAATATTATTTTAGCTTGTTTATAATTTACAACACTTTGTGATAAACATATTCAACTATCTAAATTACTTTCGACTGAAAACATATTTTTTCTTTACTTTTGGAATTGTTTTCTCTCAAATATTTAGATAATAGAGGTGACCATGACCTTGGTTCTACCTATTTGACCAGTCGTGTATTCACATCTCACTACAACAATTTTTTAAATATTATATTTAATTATAATCATATAATTCAATGTGGAACAGAATTGAAATTTGGAATTTAGTATAAATTCCAAAGATCAACTAGAGCAAAGATATGGACATTGAATAGAGTAAAAATTGATTGACAATTATGTAATTTCACTATATTTTCATCATAATATGAAAGAGTTAAAAACACTTTAAATTAATATAATTACACACACATATATAACACATAAAAAAATAATATAATATAAACTTATAAGTTTAAGTTAAGTGTGAAGATTGGCGTAAAAAAGACAAATTATATAAGTGTTCAAGAATTATATTTAATATTAAATTATATACTTTCAAAATAACTTTTTTTTATCGGCCTAAGTCAAATATAATACATCAAAGTTTTCACACATAAGTTTTCATTATAATATTATCACTATGTTGTAAATCTAAGATTAAAGTGCAATATATTAGTCCTAAATTTCCCTCAACAATATTTCTAATATTTGTATTTTTATCTGTAATATATTATTTTTGGCTAGGTAAGGTTTTATATATTGTATTTTGTTAATGTTTCAAGACTATATATTTTATTCAACCAGGTTATGAAATGTCAAGGATTAGATTTATTGTTTAGTATGACGTCTGCCAGGAATGAAAATTTACAAGTAAATTATTTTTTATTGGAAGAATATATATTTGAAATTTTTTGAGAGCTAGGCGCGAGCAGACATCATCTGAGAAGCAGACGATATCGGCTAAGCAATTATTAACATAATTAACTACTCAACATAATTTGTTAAAACGTCTAGCATAATCTACAATTGGTAGGTAGCCATTGGTACTTTAATTTCGATGCACTTGCACACTTACTTTGCTCTGATTGGTAGCCCTTAGCGGTCCATATTGACTACTCGATAGAATGTTAAAGTTAAGTTAACTTCTACGGAGTGATAACACTAGGGAATTAAGGATAAGGACCCTGTAAACAGTGCAATCCGCTAGTGTGGAGTCTTTTACGGAGTGCTATGCACCTTACGGATACGAAGTCTGTAGATTAGGTTTATTTGCCAGGATATACATATACAGTACGAAAACTAGCTTTTGTGTTCATGTTTGAAATGTCTTGTGAAAGCCATTCTTTTTGTTATTAACGAATTTCCTTTGTTTTAGAGTCAATGACTACAATTATATATGATTAAAAGGGTGATCTGGTGGTATAGGGGTAAGGTGTCAGACT
Organism: Timema cristinae; assembly: GCA_039000515.1. Classification (NCBI taxonomy): domain Eukaryota; kingdom Metazoa; phylum Arthropoda; class Insecta; order Phasmatodea; family Timematidae; genus Timema; species Timema cristinae. The sequence goes on from JBCFYV010011172.1 coordinate 41,661,212, forward strand.
TCTATGCTGGCGGCCGTGGTTCAATCCTCGGTCCCGGCACAGATTTATCTGATTTCCAAACCCTTCCTACACCTCTGACAAGACATCTTGTGAATGTGTGGAATGCCAGGCCGCCACCGTGGTTCGGATTCCACGTTAAACTGTAGGGCCTTCATTTCATTTCACAATCACCCTACCATTACACATTAGCGTAAGTGCGTATAACCCGAACGGGTAGTAAGACGCGGTGCTAATAATAACAATATATATGATTAAAAATAAAGTGGAAATATTATTAATTTCTCATTATCTTACAGGTAGAGAAAATATTGCGATCGTCAATAAACCGAACGCGAGACTTTGATGAATCTTGACGTCTCATGACCCCCCAAACCCGAAAAAGTGGATTTTGAATTTCCGTCCGTCTGTTTGTAGCTCCGATTAGAGCCTAAACTATTTAACTGATCAGGCTAAAACTTGGTATCTAGGGTTTTCATAGGGTTTCCCCGAAGGTGATTTTGGAATTGGATATCTAACCCTAAAATTAAGTGTAGTTTACTGAAGGGCAAAAAGAGAAAAAATCAATTTTCTCAAAATCGGCTTTTAAGATTTTGATTAAATTTCATTGCAAAACATTTATAAATATTTCAAACAAAATGGATACTCTCAATACTTCGGCAAACTGATTTTAAGGGCTACGGTCAAATGCGTAATTAATATTTTTTTTATATCTCCGAAACTACTTAGATATGAAATTACTTCGCATTGTAAATTTGTAGATTTATTTATAATACAGAATATTTTATTTGAAACATATTTTTTATAAAATTAATAACTTTCAAGCTATACGCAAATATATAAAATATATATATATATTATAATATATTATATATATATATATATATATATATATATATAAAATATATATATATATATATATATATATATATATATATATTATAACTTTTCGAACACTGAAAGTAGTATTGCGACCGTAAAACAAATATAACCTGAAATGTTAATGGATGTCGACGTCTCATGACCCCCGAATACTAAAATGTGGTCTTCGCAATGCCGTCTGTCTATGTGTCTTTGTAACCCCAAAATTAAGAGTAGTTTAATAAAAAGTGAAAAGAGGAAAATCGATTTGCTCAAAATGGGCTCCTACGATTTTGATTAAAATTCGCGTCTATGTGTTGATTAAGATTATCAATAAACTGACTATTTTAATTTTCCCATGAAAATGATTTAAGGGTACTTTAAAGAATTATCATTTCAAATTTGTAGTACTATTAAAAATAAAAACATTTGTATGAAATATATTTTTATAAAACCAACAGCTTCTGAGATATTGGCAAGTATATTAATACAATTTTGTGAGCTTTAGTTGTAAAGAGATACTACTTAAGTTTTAACGCGATGATTCTCTAATATCATAGAGTAAGAAATGAGTAAGTTTCTCAAAAATTGTATGTTCTCTTTCTTTCAACCTCTTAGGAGAAATGTTTGTACAACAATCATCTATCTTTATCATTTTAGATTCAATAGTCAATATTTACCTATTTTATTGGTCAAAATTTATAAATGAGGAACTTAATAGCAATGCAATAACCATAAGATGTGCAACTTCTAATCAAATTTCGACAATTTTAAACCGGAAGTCGACATTTTAATACGAATTGTTGACCCTTGGGGACCCAATATCAATATTTATTCTTTCTCACCACCTTAAAGGTAGAACAAGTGCTGTGATCGTAAAAAAAATGAACTCGAGAATTTTATGGATTTCAACGTTTTATTACCCCCGAACCCTAAAAAGTGGTTTTCGCAATGCCGTCTGTGTGTGTTCATATACCTGTCAGTCGGTACCTCGGGCTAGAGCCTAAACTATTTTACCAATTGGGCTAAAACTCTGTATATAGGGTTTTCATAGGTTTACCCAAAGGAATTTTTGGAATTGGATATCCAACCCTAAAATTACAGGATAGTTTCCTTAGGGGCGGAAAGAGAAAAAATCTATTTAATCAAAATTGGATTTACCGATATTGATTCAATTTAATTTCTAATCTTTGATCAATATTACAAACCAAATGGCTGCTCTCAACCTTTCGTTAAAATGACTTTAAGGGTTCCGGTCTGATGCGTAAATTATAATTTTTAATTTTATCTCCGTAAGTATTTGAGATATGAAATTACTTATCATTGCATAATGTACCGTGGCTAGAAATTAGACCTTCACCAAGCACATCATTTTCGCTCAACCTATTTGACTGCCAAGCCGGGGTCTCGTACGTAGCCGGTAAACACGCCACGGAACAACTTTGTTCGCTATCGCAACAAAAACACTATCTGGAAGACTGGAGCTACATGCATTTGTTTCGCCTAAGCTAAACTGTGTGTTAGCGCGCATGCGCGTTCTGATGAACGTAAGTGGACCGCTAAGTCTTCGTGTGCTCGTCACCCCCACCCCCTTTCATTCTTAGACTCTACGGCGTTGTGCGCAGGCGCCGAGGAAGAAATCTGTGAACTGAATGGATATTAGTGACTTCATCATTAGGTCATTTCTCCCATACATTTTCCTCCCACTGTTACCAACTGAATATAAGCGTGTGCCCAACAATGTTATGCACTTTTTGATTCCGATTAAGTCACAAGGACTCAATAGCGTTCGGCGGCGGGTAGGGCCAGGGGCGTCATGTTGAAGCTGGCTCCACTTTTGCGCCCGGTCAGTCCGTTGGAATACGGTCACAAGATCAGGCTTTTCCTGCTCTGTGTGATGTCCATCCTTCTCTATTCCGCTCACGTTTTTTCCTATCTCCGTAGATACAGATACAATCATCTCCGTTCTGTATACCACCGGTTCCTTCGCTTGATCCTTGGGGCTCCACCCCGCGTCCCAAACCGCGTTCTCCTGACCATGTCAGGCCTCCCATCCCTGGACAGCCGTATCCGCGGGCTGGCGGTAAGATTTTTCACCCGAGCGCAAGCCAGCTCCAACATGATCGTCAGGGGCATCGGCGATTACGACGCTCCTGGCCATCCCTACCGCCGAATCAGGGACGGCGTAGTGAGCCCCCGGGTCGACGACGGCAGGTGACCTCGGAGTCGAATCTGGGGAGTTGTGACCCCCCTTCAAGTCATGTGAGACTGGGAGGGGAGGCCAGATAGCGGGCGATTCCGGCCAATAGGCCGTGTTAGGGGAGATTGGGTGGGTAAATGGGGGAGCAGGGGGGCATGAGTGTAGTGAACCCATCAACCAATCAAACATGGCCGACCAGGTCTTATGTGCCGTGTGGGGGAGAACAACTAACCCCCCACAATATGGGAAATGCGCCCTATTTGGGGATACAACAAACTCCATAAACTTTTATTATTTTCGATATTAATGTTATTTTCAAGAACACCAAGGAGTTGGTAAAAATTATTATTTTCAATTTTGTGTTTATTAATATATATGTAAATAGATATTAAGTGAAAATAAATCAAAAATCCTTATGAAAGAAAAAAAGGACTCAATAGGATGTAAGTGCAACCCCCCCCCCCTTAATATCTATAAGGCGAGAGAGGCAGTAAATTAGGTAAAGAGTTACCTGAATGAACATAACAATTTTATTTAGTAAAAAAAACAATAACAAGCTGAGCAAACAATCAACACCGCGTGAAGCGCGCTTTTCCGTCCAACGTGGAAATCAATTACATCAAAGGTAAACATAAACGTTACCTCCTCAAAACAAATCACGTTACATTAAACCCATCAAAGGTAACGGTCCGGGATCTCAGTGACATGGTCTTTGGTTTATGGTTCTTTGGTTACTTCGCTAAATTGATTAGTCCCTAAACTGGTTACTCTAGCGTTTAAGTTATCCACCCTAGTATAAATATATATCTTTCTTACAGGCGCCCGTAGCAAACGTGACGTCATAGCAATTAAACAAGGCCACAAGGTAATAATAACCCAACAACCCTAGGCGATAAACTTGGCGAACAAAGTTGAGTCCAGAAACTGCTATACTTGAAAATAACATAAGCCGGGTTTCGAACCCAGGACCAGACAATCTCTGGTTAAAAGCTAATATTGGCAAACGTATGAATTACAAATAAATAGGGCCAGACCCTGAATATAAGTGGTGGCGAAAGCGACGGTCTAACTCCCAGCCGCGATAAGCGCGTAGCATAGTCAAAATTCAAATAAAACATAATTTAATAACAAGTCCAAATAGTAATTCAGAAAGAGTTCCCCCCATGACGCCGAAATAGTAATTTTGGTAGGAAAGGTAATATCCCCGAAACCCAGTCGCTGCCCTCACCTCTTATCCTCGAGCCGGTGGGGTAGTAAGTGACCTGAGATCCCGGTACCGCTAGTATTTATACGAAATATAATTCTCAGAAAAGGGGGGGCGGATCGAAGGAAGGGAAGGTTGGAGAACATACAAACAAGGGGGGAGGAGAAGTTCGAGGCTCATATCGAAACACGTAGCACCTTCGCGAAGCTCGGCGAAGGCGGAAACGGAACTCTTCTATCCATTTTCTCTGCTGGCCGAACACGTGGTCGAGCCTCATTGCCGGCTGGCGCAGACACGCCTTCAGTCAGTCTATTGTATTTGGCGAGAGCGGAGGTCGCTGGTCAAGCTAGTGCCGCGTGTTGACCCAGTTGGCTGTCCCAGTTGGCTGTCCCAGTTGGTGAGTGTTGTTACAATGTAAGTTGTTACATAAGTCATTGTAAAGAAGGGGACCCGTACATAGACTGTGTTAATCTATGATAGAGGGTAGGGTTTAGTCCACAGTTATTATGTAGCCATCTTTTTGGATCGTTTATATTATGTTTTTATTTATGTTAAATTCCTTCTAAATACATAAATATATTTTATAGTCAGTGTTAGTTGATTGTTGATATTAATATATTTAACGGCCTTATGATTGAAGCTGATTTTGTAGTTATGAATTAACTTGTATATATTTAAGTCTATATAGGAGCCTTTAGGTCAAGAGTTAGATTGGGAAACTATCAAGGCTGCTAAAATTATTTCTTGTATCTGATGTTAGCGGGCTAATATCTTAATGCCGAGTAGGAAGTATAGAGACGTATATTGTTGGTATGCTTTTGGGTCTTTTCGTATATATTGGATTAACTATGAGGGAGTTGTTAAATATTTACATTTTATTAGATATATAATTATTTGTGCAGGGTTGCTATATTTAATTACGCATTACATGAACAGCTTATATCTAAATTATAAAAAGCTATCAATTTGCATTGTTCAGATGCGGCCCCGGAGCCGTACTTCAATGTTTTATTATATTATATTCTATAATATTTCTGAGAACACAATAGTCAATGTCTTTGTTTTGATTCTCAGATGATTCATATCAAGATTATAGTCAGTATACCGTATTGTATGTTACATATTCCATTGTTATTTATTTTTCTAATAAACAAGCCTTTAGGGGCAACCTTGTTACAGTGCACATGCTTTTTTTTTTATATCAGGACCCTATTAGACTAATTTGTTTATTCCCGTTAAAATAGAATAGTGTACGAGGAAGGGGTTTGTTGTCAAACTGAGTACAGATCATTAAAGGTCCTTGGCGATTAGCTCTATTTCTTTGTTGTAACTTTGCAACTCGCTCACTGTGGAGGCTTGTTGGAGCGTTGCTGATAGAGAAACAACTCTAGTCCCACAGGGAGTGCGGCTGACATACATGTGGATCTATTTATAATAAACATATTTTACTTGAAAGATAGTTTTATAAAACCAAAAGTTTTCAAGCTATACATAAATATATATTTCTTTTAACTTTGCCAACACTTTAAGGTAAAGTATCAGATCAACAAAAAAATATAGCCCGAGATGTTGATGGATGTCGACGTTTCATGACCCCCCAAAGCCTAAAAAGTGTTTTCTTTAACGCCATCTGTCCAACCCTAAAGCTAATAGTAGTTTACTAGAGGGTGAAAAGAGAAAAATTCCATATTCTCAAAATCGGCTATAACGATTCTCTATCATTTTAGACTCAATAGTCAATAATTACCTATTTAAATGGTCAAAATTTATAAAATATAAATTTAATTGCAATGTTATAACCATAAGATGTGCATACCTAGTAAAAGGTCGAAAATTTTAACTGGAAATCAAAATTTTAATACGAAATGTTGGCCCTCGGGGATCCAATATCGATAATTTTTATTGGTCCAAATATACAAATGAAGACGTCAATTATTTAAAAATAAAATTATGAAATTTAAAACCATGTGTCAAAAAATGTTTTACGTACAGTATATCTAGCGGAATTTCGTTCTCGGCTTTGCTAGTGTATGTTACATTACGAATTTCGAGTAAATATCTCCATTTCTAAACAATAGAGCGAGAAAGTTCGTCCGGAGTGCCGTGCCATTTATTTTTAGGTTATAACTATATTTTTATGGCATATAATTGTTGTTATTTGAGTTAGCTCTATGCTTAAACTACTATATATACCTAAAGATAAACAATCCATCTACAAAACATAATCAATATATTCAGTTTAGTTTGTTATGTGTGTGTTGTTATTAAAGTCAACTGTCCACGTAATCTACTAGCTATATATAATCTATCTATAATCCATTATCTCAATTTAGTTTGGATTTGAATCCGTTACAAACATCCAGAATTTAAATTAGAGTTCTTTTTTATGTGTACACAACCTAGTAATCCAATAATTGAAAAATCAATATGGTCAAACAGTTGGATTACAATTTCAAATTAAATTCGCCAAGGAGTTAGTCATACGGTTTTATTTGTTTCAATCACGCTGAGCTAGGATCTATTTTCTGAGCTTTTAAATATACACCCTATTATCTGTATGAAGGTATTTGTGTTTATATCAGGGGTGGCGGAACCTTATTTGTGAAAATAGATTTTAGTAACTTGCTTTACACTCTTCCCCCTAACGTAGTACCAATAAATGTTTTAAAATCAGATGTCCCTAAAAGCTATTTTTAAAGTGGTCTTCCTTCCCAATTTTTGAAAATCAGATTATTTTTACAAGTTTTCTACATATATATATATATATATATTTTAAAACTTGGATGCTTCTAAAATATAATTTGGAGTGTAAGTAGATTTTTGTTAATTTAATATCTCTAAGAACTATGTAATGTAGCCCACCCTAGACATTTTGGAAATTTGGATGGCCCTATAAGCTATTTAGAGTGCTCCTCGACTGAATTTCTTTAGACATTTAGATGACTCTTAAAGCTACTTGAAGTACTCTTCCCAGGCAAATTTTTGAAAATTGAATTTATCTAGAAATTAATCATTTGGAGTTAGATTTATAGAGGGGGGATTTATTCCAGGGAGGGGCAAATTATTTCCAGATGTGAACAATGACCCCCTGCACCCCGGTTCCACAACCACTGGCTTGGATTGGTAGGGTTAACATATTAATAAATTGGTATTACTCGTAATAATATGCATATAAAAAACCAGTTATATCGTAAACAATACTAAATTAAAATAATATCTTCAGCTTCTAAATGCTAGTTTATTTAAAGAATGTTTTTTTGTAGGTTTTGACTTTTTTTTATGTAGGACAACGTTGCGATTTTAACTCTTGTCAAGGGGTGTGGAATGAAAAGGGCTTTGTAAAATTTTGTTGGGAAAAAACGGGGTGAATGTTTGTGCTCGACTGCCTGATTAAAAAAAAAAGTTTACCAACATAGACCTTCAGAAAGTTTTATTTCACGAACAAAGAACACAATTCATAAATGGTAAGTTAAACAATAGCGTTTATATTATATTTTAAATTATAGTATTTTCATGAGAAATATTAAGGTTTTTCAGTTTGGACCTTTCTAAAAATGATTATTATTGGCTTTTAACTTTGACTTAGAAGACAATGTTTTGTGTAACGTGTGCACTCAAATGATTTAAAATATATGTAGTTTATATCTAAGTTTTAAAATTGAAGTGGAAAATATATAAATATGTATTGTTAGTGTGTCATACGTGTTGTGTGAACAAAGTCGGTGATTTACATAATATTACTAAAACGTCGGCCAGAGCTAATAGAAGCTACTTATAATAGATAAAATGGTTGTAGCTAGCATTTCAGTCTCCCATTCTTCATAAATCTAGCTACGCCACTGTGTCCAAGGACTGTGGCTTGGGAATAAGTGGGTTTGCTTCCTCTTGAGTAGTTGGCAGCATTGTAACATTTTTGATGGAAGCTGCTTCATTTTCTCGCCAATTGACAATAAAATTCTTATTGTGTTCAATGGCATTATTAATTAAATACTCTGCAATTTTTTTAACGTTTTAGAAAATATTCTAAAATAATATTTAATTTTACGATTCTCTCTCAAATCTGTTTCTATTACATTTCTTTAGCAATTACTCTTTTAAATGTAATTCAGTCAATATGTTTTTGTAAAACACTTTATTTTGCGTGTATATAAATAAGAGTCTTTGTCGGCGGAAAATTCTTCGTAGAAGAACACAATCATGTAAATGACAGCACGAACCCAACCAAAGGACGTCTAGAAAATACATTACAATTTTGTTACGGGTAATGAATTTTTGCCCGAACCTTACAAATAGCAGTCAATTTCTATGCAAATTCAAGTGAGTATAGTGAAATATTTATATTTTCCCCCTCTTTCCCGTTTGGATCTGAAGGGTCAGAAGCGGAATATTTTTCTCAGAAGTAATTAAATTTAACGCGCGTCAGTTAAGTGCGTGGGGGTATAACACAGTCCCGCCAACCCAACCGCATAATATGTATCCTAACTCGGTAGAAATAACCAACATTTTTTTATTTCTTTTTTTTTAAATATTATTTTGTTTAAAAACAGTTCTAAATTCATCAACCAATTATTATATCATTCGACAACAGAAAATAAACTTATAAACAACGGTATAGCGGTATATTGAGATACAATTAACAGGGTGATTTTAATAAATCCAATAGGACATTGGTAGGCAAATACTTTTAGAAAATACAAACATACTGTTTTACGGTCAACAATTTATGACATTTTACTGTATAATTGGTTTTATTTTATACATAGGCCTAGTTTTAGCATTTAAAAGTGACAGCTTAAGATCAGAGGACTTGACGCATTAATAGGTAAAATAGTTTAGGGTCTAGTTGGAGGTACAGACAGACAGAAAAACGGAAATTCAAACACTTTTTTTTATACGGGAGGGGGGGGGGGGGATCATGAAACGTCGAGATTCATCAAAATATCGAGTTTGATTTTTTTGAAGATCACAATACTGTCTCTACCTCTAAGATAGCGAGAAATAAAAACAACACCTTGTTCCTGGGCAATCAATTCATCACAGTAAAATGGATAATTCAAATTTCACTAATGGCTAGAGATATGGAAAATCCATATTAGAGATAAGAGTGAATTATTTTGCAAGTAATACGAGTAGTTTCAGATAGATATATGAAGATTCCAAACTTAGTTAAATTCGAGAATACTAAATTTAAAATGCTTTAATTTGAAAAAAAAAAGTTTGTATAAGCGAAATATTACTGTTTCGGTAGTAAATACACATCAAACTATAATTGCAAACATGAAATTATGTATGTATCGAGTTAACAATTTAAGTTCAGTGACAACATTCTATCATTGCAAACTCATTTTGAACAAACAATTGTCGACGAAAACATTCCTATCACCCAGCAAATGTAAATTGTCCGTTCTTTTTCTAATATAAGTGAAAAGGAATTTTATGACATATGGACGCAAAACTTGAATAAGAAACTCTTTGTTTAAGTTTGTTATCAGTAAATTAAGAGACAAGGAAGAATATTAAGATGCTCTGCGGCCACCGAGCTGCAAGAAATGTATGAGGTTAAGTTAGTTTTAGTTTATATTTTATTATGTTGCTTCATGTTTAGTTTTAGGTCCAAGGTAGTATGGTCTTAGCTGGAGATAGGTGGAACGATATTTCCGGTAGGGCGCCTCCCCAGGTGGTGGATAGAGGGATGCTCACCCCCGCTGGGGCTCGCACCGATCCGGGGACTATTAGATCCGGAAGCGGTGGGACACCCAGCGGGGCAGGGTACCGGGAGTGTAAAATATCCGGGGCGTACCACCTAGTAGGATACAATTAGATGGGGAAATAGGGGCACTTAGACTAGAAGCTATAATCAACATCAAATTAAGTAAGATGATTGTAATTTGGATAAACTAGTAATTAGCATAGGTAGAGAAACAATGTAACATAGATCCTGAGTTACAGTCTAGTCTTCAGGACAGAAAGTAAGGAAAAATAAATAAATAAATGTCTCAGGCTCCATTCGCATATCTATGTCTCATTTTTAAACTATATTTCTTACCGTTCTTAAAACCTTTAAATAGAATTGGAAAGTTGGTTTAGCATCGATTGTATTTTATTAATAAAAAATGGCCTAACCTCTTCGTACTGTATTTATGTGCTCAGGTGTCATTTTTAAACGACAGTTGAACCATCCCCCAAAATCTTTAAACACATTTTAAAATTAACACCTAAGTAGGTCCTACGAGAATTGAAGAAGAGACCTTTGGCTTAGTGTCCCAGGTTCAACTCCCTTGCTTAGGTGTATCTAAATTAATTCCTATGAACAATAGTATATCCGTTACCAATGACAGTTAAACAATTCTTCAAAGTATTTGTTAGCGTTTAGTAGTGTCCTATTAGTTTGAGGTTAAGTACTACCAATGTAAAGAGAATATAAAGGTAGCGTAATTTGGAGGAATTTGATTATGTAATTGCTTACGTCACCCAGTACACAACAGTGTACGAGGACAGCCAAACACACACATTAAAAAAAATTAAGTAGAGTAATGAGTAATGATGTTAATTGGACATTGGTGTGGCTTTTAAAGGTTCAGTTGTTAGTATTAAATTTCCAAAATGTGAGCTGATTTTCAACAGCTTGATTTATCTTCAATATAGGTTTATGTATGTAAAGCGCTGGCTTGTGTACTGAGTGACGTCACAAGCTCAGCCAATGAGATGTCTTTCTCCATCTGGCGCTACCTTCCATTCTCTTTATATTGGGTGCAAGTGCAACCGTCAACTTTCTGGGTAAATACAAGGAGGCGTTGATTTGGTTCAGTTGTTAATAATTGAATCCATTTCATACCTTCATTTGAGCATACAGAATTAGATACAATATGGTAACCAGTTAGTAGTATTGATGCAGAGAAGTTAATAGATGTGAACACAATATTAATTTCAGTGACCGAAGAACCAATTAAGCTAAACTAAATCTTGAAGGTGGTAGTAAGTACTGTAGGTCTTTCAATTCAACAAATAAACGCGTTTTGCTTTTATTACTCAAAATAATTAAGTTGGATTACTCAAATATAGTTTGTGATATATATTAACGTAAGATGCTACAAAATGTTATATTAAAACACTAACATGTTAGAAATTTAATTTGAAACTGACCTTTTATCCCGTGCTTCTAGCAATTATGCATATTTCAACCATTCAAGCGATCGAACCTGGAATTTTAACTCAATATACATATCCGCTACTAACTGAGCTAAGGTCTAGAAAATGATTGATTTGAACAAAATTTTGGGGTACTATAATAAAAGCAATTTAAAAGATGTTTGTAAAACAAAACATCATTAGGTTTGGAAAGTTAAGAATATTAATAATCATTTTATTGTAACAAATACACCAACAATACGGTGCCAATATAAATACTGTTTTAACTGTGGAGGTTAATCTGATTGTTATTTTTCTCCGTTAATTAAATAAAGACTGGCTCAATTTAAAGTGTGCTACACTCGAAACTTTGTAAACCTAGTCTCGATTCTCGCACATTGGTATTAGAAGTGTTTTTTTTTTTCAGATTAGAGTTTCCTCCCAACAGACGTATGTTTTTGTATTTATTTGACACTACACTTTCTTATCTGGACACTTACGTTGTAACACATATTTATTCTGTTTCATTCACTAATATTTATACTTGAATTACATAATTGAAATACTAGAGCTTTAAAATTAACACATAGGCTTAGGTTAATATACCTAACAATTATATACTGCACTTATATTTGTTTACAATTTATAACACTAATAGGGTATATTTGTATTCAACGACTGAATTAATAATAAATGTACTTAGTCTAAAAATAGTTTTATAAAGTACAAACATATTTAGCATACAAACATATACAACTCAGACTATACAGAGTCGTAATTTTACCGGTTATTTTCTATGGGTGCGAAACATGACATCATACCTTCAATGACGAGGCCCAAAAATGGATGGTGATAGTGAGAGTGGGGGAGGCTACAAATGATGAGTTGCGTACCCTGTAAAATACCCAGACGCAGATGAGAGGATAACATTTGGATAGACCTGAGAGAGATAGGGTGTTATGAGATAGACCGGATATAATTAGTGCAAGATAGGTGGCATAGTTTGGTGAATGCGGTAATTAACTTTATAGTTCCTTATGTCATAGAATAAGTAACTTAGTAAGTACAGTATTTAAAAAAATTATACCTTGGCATAAAATTTGATTAAGATTGTCTGGTGTCCATTTTGTTTTTAATTTAATTACATACTTTTAAACACTCAATAATATTACGTACCCATTTATACAACTTCACCAGAGAGAGTACGAATTTCTCAGGCAAGAGTGAGATTATTATAGAGTTAACTCCCGATTATCCATGATAATGGAGGGAACGAGTGCCACGGATAACACAAAACTGCGGATAATCCACCTATTTACTAAAACCAAAGATTGTAGCACATTCAATTCAAACTAGTACTCATCTATCATGATGGCGTTTATGAATACATCACTATATTTCATGCACTAAGATAATAAAAAACACTTTAAATCAATGTACAGTTTACTAAAGATGAACATATCACTTAAAAAGTTTGTATTAGTCTTCTTCTTCGTTGCAGCTGCTTCCTTTTTCCTTATCCCGCTATGTATGTTCCGTAACATCAGCTTGTCAGATAGGAGCGTGTCATTTACCTGTTCCAGATAATTAAGCAGGTTATGAGTCTATTCCCATGCAGCTCCCCTTGCATAAACAATTTGTCTTTCTGGTCATTATCTCTTCCCTAGGGATTTACTGAGTACAACAATCGGCAGCCCTGTATTCTCCATCAAATCGTTATTTTTCAAAAACGTATCCTCTGCTGTTGGCGATGCTGCGGTTGAGCCGCAAAGAGGATAATCCGACCGCGGATAATCAAGAGCTTACTGTGTTCCCTCCTCTCCGTATTAATAGATTAAAATATATCAGGTACAATATGTAGCATGTACAGGCCATTTATACTTGGGTTTATTTGTAAGTAATAAATCTCATTAGTATTTTAATCACTCCATATATGTTACACTCAATATTTCAAGAGTTTTTTACACAAAGAACGATAAACTTTTTTTTGGAACTGCATACAACAGTTAGGATTTTTTGGTTTTAATAACCCTGACAGGATAATTACTAGACCGGGAGCTAGGAAGGGTTTCGTTTGCAAACTATTCTGTTTTTTGGGATCTGTTAAGAAGGCCATTGGCTTTAAGAAAGTTCATGTTGCCAGGCGATTTGTTGGTTGAATAAATTTTTACAGCACATACCATGTAGCGCTAGAGCCGTGACTTAAGAACGAACTTTGTTCTAGTGTTTTCGTAAAAATAAGTGCTCACATGTCTTACAAAAAATGTACTTTTATGGCTAACATCATAATATAAATAAGGTTTAAGTAATAAAACAATTATCAGTAGAGTTCTGAAGGTATTAATTGGGGGGAAAAAAAATCAAAATAGATCCAGCTGGCTTCAAAGTTTTTACAGTTTTCCACTAAGCATTTACATAAACTTATATACAATGTTTCGAATTTTCTACAACTGCACTATTTGGTACTACATGATGTTTTACATTTACACGGTTTAATGTCAGCTGGAACTGTTCTTTGATCTCTTACAAATAAAGTTTGCACATAAGCTCTCAGACAATGCAAATACAATACATCATAAGTGCAGAATACTTGTGATAGGTTCACGCTAAAGTCAATTGCTTCAGAAATTGATTTGTACCTAAACTCATCTGCTAAAGTGCTTTGTTTGCTTATAAGATACTAGATAGCTGTTGCCCGCGGCTTTGCTCGTGTGGAAGTTGATTATATACAAATACGAAAATATACATATGTATTTACAGATTAATTTAAAATATTACGTTACGTTGATGACCATAACTTGACCTCAGATCAAAAATAATGCAAGTCCGATAGAAACTTTCACCCCCTTTTTCATCCCTTATTAAATAAAATTTCAAAATTCCTGAAACACATATTTATTTGTTTTACGTCAATAACCGAAATACAAAATTTTGTTTATGTAACTTTCAAAATGACGGACTTTCATACATATTATCATCCCCTATTTTGACCCCTTTGGGGTGGAATTTTCTAAAATCCTTTCTTAGTGGGTGCCTACATAACAAAATGAATATACAGTCCGAATTTCATACTTGTAGCCTTGATAGTTTGCGCTCGGTGATGATGAATCAGTCAATCAGTCAGTCAGGACATGTTATTTTATAAGTATAGATGAACATAATTTTTCAACTGATTAAAATGTTCTGGAGTATATTTACGTTTCCTAGAAAAAAAAGCGCTGATTGTATAAACAGCAAATGATGAAAATTCAAGATTTAAAAAAAAAAACTTAGGCGACTAGTTGTATTACAACCGGTCAGGGAATGTAATGCCGGCAAGTTGATAATGACTTCTTCTACAAGTGATTTTGCAACCGGGTGGAATCCTTACATCTATCTTTTTTTACTGGACCTGAATGAAACAATAAAACACTGCAGTTGTGAGCCTCTTGAACGCTTTAGCCAAAAATGAACTCCAAGTACAAACACATTAGTATCTGGACTTTGCACAACTATTACTGATTACTTTAGATATAGAGCTGCATGGACTATATGAATTATAGAATATTCTTCTAGATGATTTGATTTAAAATCGAAAATTTCATCAAAAACAGAATTATGTAGGTTTAATAATTCATAAGGTCGTAAAACCCGCCGCAATTTACAATTCTTTATCATATTCAATCTGAATATTTGTTTCAACATAGTTTCAGAAATTTTAACAAGGTTTTGCTTATTTTCGATATTTGCGAACAAGTTTTTACAATTATTTGGCATATTTGTAAAAAAACCCGATATAATGCTTTACTTGAATGTTTTCCCTTGAACTGCAATTAATTTTCAACAAATTTTATGGATATGTCATCATATCTATCGGACACCACGTCTACTCTTAATACAGAGGTACTTGAAAGAAAATATGTCACTTGTTTGAGAAACGCTTCAGCAAACTTCCAAAAATTTTGGATTTTTTAAACTGAATGGAGTAAACAAGTGTCTTTCTATCAACAATACAAGCTTTGTTGTTATTCTGAGCATTTATAATATCTTCTAGTTTTAAATCGGTTTTACAAGAATGGTTATTTATATTTCAGTCATTAAACATTATTTATAACTTTTATAGTAAAAGCCACCTTTGTTAAAAATATATTTTGTACATCTATTAATTAATGGGATGTCAAGCTAGGCAAATAAAATTCATGCAGGCCTGCTAACATAACTAACTTCTACTCTTAAACATTGCGTTAGAGTCGTCTAGTGATTTATTAACTTTGCTGTGTTGCTTGGATTTAAAGTGTAATTAAGAATAAGAAACTAAGTCTTTTTCATAGGTCCAAATAAGTTTTTTGCCCTCGAAACTAAGCACTCTCCTTCAAATTGGCTTATAGCTTGTTCTACATTATGTTTTACTGAACGTAAGCATTGTGCTACCTTGTGTCAGCAACTGAACCAATATATATATATATATATATTATAATAAATTTTGTTCAGGATTGTTTCCGAATGGATTATACTGATCCAAAAGATCAATTAGGCGCCAGATATTTTCTTCACCTTTATTAATTACCGTCTGGTTCTACTCATTTTGAAATGAAGAATTGGTATAACTATTAGCATCCAGCTCACAATCAAGAAACATCAATAAACCCTGATGAATCGAATTTTTAGTCGAACACAGAAGAAACCACCTTTGTATAGTGTCCTCATTTTGATTATTCAAATCAAACGCCCCATCACACCTGAAGAGCTTATTAGAGATTGTTATAATGCCAAATCACATGCCACAGAATTAAATACTCCCAGCTTTTCGTTTTACAGAAAACTTCATTTAAAATCCATCGATAGGTTCAGCTGGCCTCTCAGTAGCTCTTTGAATAGTCATAAATGTGTTTTGGTTCTTGCACTAAATCTTCAGAAGTGTCACAAAATAAACAATAACACTCGCCACTGCGTTTTCTTTCTTTCGGCCAACAACTTCTATGGACATTTTACAAGATAAGGCAATGCAATTCTCACAACAATTAGTGCACGTTGGCTCGTTAGTAACACTATAAAGCACTGATAAGAGCCTAACATCGAATGCCCTAAAAATTTAGCCAGTGCGCACAAGGAGGGGTGTGGGTGTGCAGGGAGGCTGAACCAACCACTTATCTAGCTGGCAACACGAATTTCCATTGAAACTATCATCCTAGGTGGACAAATATGGAAAAAAAAACTGCGTCCCCTATATTTTGCAAACGAAATCCCTCCTAGCACCTGGACTATGTTATCAAGTTAAAAATTTGGAGGAAATATATCAACATTTGCCTGGATAAAGAGGGGGGTGAACTATTAAGTAAACATTCCCTTCACTATATCAGGCCAGGATTTTTACCTTCTCATCAGCGGTAAATGAGCCCACCGATGCAGGTGGATCACAACTCATCTGTTAATATTTGCTTGAATTTAGTAACGTCTACAGGCAGAATTAGAGGTTAATACTGCAGGTAGGGTTATTAATTGTTTTAGAGGCATAGTTCACTTTGAGGGTGGTTTTATCCATGATGAGACTTTACAATCTTTATTTTAAGAAGATTTTTGGCCCAGTTAATTTAACATTAACCTTTATCATACTTTAACATTATTTCTAACATTTAAAGAATCTGATATTCAGTTCTGGTGCAAGGGCCTTTGGAAAAGGAGACCGGTTAGTGGTAAGGTTTTCTTATTGTGGGGAGTCAGAGGTTCGATTCTCATCCAGTTGTACTAAGGTGAGTTTTTATCAAGGGTTTATCACTTTCCCTTCACGGAAATTTTGGTAAAATATAAAATTTAAAATATAAAATTTAACCTTCATCATCACCATCCTATTAGCTGAAGGATTAATATAGAGATAGCTCAGATGAGTGTACTGTATATATACATACAAACGCACGCACACACACGCTTACAAATACGCTCAAAAACACGCACGCACACAAAATAATAGTAAATTGAGACTATTTACACAAAATAAATTAAAGGATCACAGCTCTGATGTAAACACACCCTGGCCTCAATTCCGTCACGCTTAGACGAGTTTTACTGGGCAAGTCTCTTTTTCTTTCACCTTCCATATGCTTTCTTTATCCCGTTTCCCTCCATCAAGCTCCTCCAGTATCGACTCAAGACTCCTGTTCCTTGTTTCAGGAACGCACGCGTGACAAAACACAGTACCAGCTGCGCAAAACGCGGCGTACAACCAGTAGCACCCGTGGATCCCCAACAAGATTTTCAAATCTGTGAAGGATTTTATGACCACGAACATCAATATCCAGTAGGTTAGCAAGCAGATGGTCGTAGCGAGAGGCCTTACCCGTGGCGAGAATATCTCCGACACAATTAGGAAGCCCAAAGAGGCCGGTCCGATGGACATTGTCACGATGTAGAGGGAGAGTGTTGCCACCGGGATCCAACAGAAACCAGCCGTATCCATGGACCGACTGAGGTAGAAGTACCCTCCGAGAATGAGCAGGCAGAACGTCATGGAGACGTTCGATGCGACCATCAAGAGTCTCCGACCCACCACGTCGACCAGTGAGGAAGACGCGTACACGGCCAGGATACGGAGGACGGCGATCAGTACAGTCGCGACGTATGGTGACACGTCGCTTCCAGACTCCTCGAAGATGTTGACGGTATAACTGAGGATCGCGAACAACCCACACAACTGCATGTCCGCACACACCCCGACACCAACGACCAACCCTTTCACGGCGCTTTTAGTGAATAACGCCTCTCTCATAGACGAATAAGATCGATTCCTTTCGGATTCCCTTAACCTATCTGACATCCTCGTCAGTTCTGTTTCAATATCCGGATGCTTACCACCTCGGTACCATTCCAGAGATTTTCTGGCTCCGGGTAGGTCACCTTGGCACAATAAATAGTACGGAGACTCTGGTAAGAACGTGAAACTTATCAGATACACAACCGAAAGCAAAAAGGAAATATGACCCAACGCTTGGTATGAAACACAGGATCCAACTACGAAGGAGAAGAACACCCCGAAGTTGAAGAGTAGAGCGATGAAGGTCCCGAGTTCGCCTCTGACGCTGTCCTCAGCTATCTCGTTGACGAACAAAGGCATGATGACCGTCACGGCACCACAGGTCACCCCTGCCAACAACCTGGCGATGTACAACATGCACTCTGTCCTGGCGTAGGTTATTAGGAGCCAACTAGGGAGTAGGGGAATCCCAGCCAGATAGCCCGTCATCTTCCTGCTTCGTTTGTTGGCAAGTTGGCTGAAAATGGGGATAGAGGAGATGGCTCCTAAGCAAACCATAGATCCTACCCAGGAGGCGACATCGTGGGTCATTGGTTTGGTCCCGATTGGGGTGTCTTTAGATTGAAGAAGAGGCAGTGTTGGGGCTAGCCACCCTATGATGTTGCCTTGCGCGATTGCAAGTATTCCAACTGGAAAATAAAGATTTATAGGTTTAAAATATTTCAAGTGAAATACATAATAATACTATATTCTAATTAGTAAAAAATATTACTTGATTTTTAACTATATATTTAAACGATTGAAAATTGTAGTAAAATAATTCCAGAAAAGATATAAGATTTTATCATCTTTATTTCTATAATTAATAGAATCACATATGTGTTTAAAAGTTAACTGTGATAATTATATATATATATATATAAATAAATAATTAGTACATAAATATATAACCCAAATTGTTAATAAGACGCGGTGCTAAATATAGCATAATATTAAATATTAGCATATATCTATACTTATAAAATAACATGTCCTGACTGACTGACTGATTCATCATCGCCGAGCGCAAACTATCAGGGCTACAAGTATGAAATTCGGACTGTATATTTATTTTGTTATGTAGGCACCCACTAAGAAAGGATTTTAGAAAATTCCACCCCAAAGGGGTCGAAATAGGGGATGATAATATGTATGATAATATGTATGAAAGTCCGTCATTTTGAAAGTTACATAAACAAAATTTTGTATTTCGGTTATTGACGTAAAACAAATAAATAGTGTTTCAAGAATTTTGGAAATTTTATTTAATAAGGGATGAAAAAGGGGGTGAAAGTTTGTATCGGACTGACTGACTGATTCATCATCGCTGAGCGCAAACTATCAAGGCTACAAGCATGAAATTCGGACTGTATATTCATTTTGTTATGTAGGCACCCACTAAGAAAGGATTTTAGAAAATTCCACCCCAAAGGGGTCAAAATAGGGGATGATAATATGTATGATAATATGTATGAAAGTCCGTCATTTTGAAAGTTACATAAACAAAATTTTGTATTTCGGTTATTGACGTAAAACAAATAAATACGTGTTTCAGGAATTTTGGAAATTTTATTTAATAAGGGATGAAAAAGGGGGTGAAAGTTTCTATCGGACTTGCATTATTTTTGATCTGAGGTCAAGTTATGGTCACCAACGTAACGTAATATTTTAAATTAATCTGTAAATACATATGTATATTTTCGTATTTGTATATAATAACTTCCACGCGAGCAAAGCCGCGGGCAACAGCTATCTAGTTATGTATATTTTCGTATTTGTATAAAATCAACTTCCACGCGAGCAAAGCCGCGGGCAACAGCTATCTAGTGTATATATATATAATAGCTTCATGTCTTACTAACAATATATATATATTTTTTAACACCACCTCTTACTAGCCATTCTGGTTGTACATTTTTGTACTAATTACGCTAATAGATTTAGGGATTAAGAAGTTTATATTTAGAGGAAGTGTATATGCATTTGCATGTAGGGAGGGTGGACAGCCCTCTAGAAAAACCACCCTCAGTAAACCTGACCAAGACTCGAACCTCAATCTCCCCATCACCGGCAGTCTTGTATATTGTGAGAGTAGTGCTTTAGATCATGCGGCCACCGAAGCGGGTCTTCGATATTTGATCATATTTTATATTCGAGATGAATTCACTTAAAATTCACTGAAACATAAATACATTTTGGATTCTTTTAATGTTTCTCAAGAATAGTCATTCATTGCTCTTAGGCTTAATGACATTTTTATATTTACATTTTCTTACTAATTAATGGAAGTAGTTGTTAGCAGTGGCAAACTAACTAATGTGAATAATCGATTTTAAATTAAATTCACTATCATTCTTTATAGTTAAGAAATATTGCATTAAAAAATAATCCAAACCAGATTAACCTCTCGGGGTGTAAATTCTAACCTCTCAAGTTGGAGTTAAACGAAACCGGTAAAAACTTGAGCCTGGAGGTATAAATAAGTTTTTATTTGAGCTTATAGATATGAGTAGCTTACCAATCACAGTCGCTAAATACTGTCTAGCTTTCCCTCCAGTTCTTGGTTCAATTTTAAACTGTGTCAAAGACTGTTTTTCTTTATCACAGCTTAGTTCAGGGTTTTTAACCATCGTGAACTGATTGAATCCTTGAACTGTTGCCACGATGCAAGTTCACGACCAAATCTCACGAAGATACATATCACACAAAGTGTCTTCACGCAATAAAATATATAGTCTCCTTATCTTTTTGTGTGTGCAAATAAAAACAAACGCTTAAAACAATGGCTGTTTTGAGAGGTATTTTAATTGCCTTCTATTTAACGTTAATTGCAGCAAGTTTTTTTCTTTTTGCAACGCGTCTTACTAGCCATCCGGGCTATATGAACTAAATTTATCTAATAGGGTAATAGCAAAGAAGGTATCATTAATAGGAAATGTATCTATATTTGACCCGCCTCGGTGGCGTAGTTGGCTAACGCGCTTGTCGTGCTTAGCTCGACTGCTGAGGACGGGGAGATCGAGGTTCGAATCTCGGTCGGGTGAATTGGGGGTGGTTTTTCCTAAATGGCTTTCCACTCTACTCCACGCAAATGCGGGTTCACTTCCTCTAAATAAACCTTCCCAATTCCTAATCCATTAGCGTAATTAGTACTTAAAGCGTATAACCCGAACGGGTAGTAAGACGTGGTGCTAAATACTATTATTATTATTATTATTATTATATTTGATAACTACGGTTGTAACTGCATCTAAATATCATATTCGATGAAAAATGACTCCTGGAAACGACAATCGAACCCGGAACCTTTGGCACTGGTATACTAAGCCAAAGTTCCCGGCTTTGATTCCCGTGTCTAGGTGTCATTTTTCAAATTAGATAATTAGATCGTAGAGGTAATTACCACATAGCTGCCACTGGGCATAAGAGAATACACATGAAGGCTGTTGCTCATTGGAACGCTTAAGTACACTCTGTTTATCCTGAAAGGTAACTAGCTAACTTACCTTTCACGTTCACACCATGGCGTACCTTATAAGATAAGCCATAGTATAGTCCATCAAGGAGAAACTCCTACCTTTTATGGTAGACGAAATACTCATTAAGTAGCATTGCACAAATTTAAGACAATTCAACTCTTATTGACCGAACGTAGTGAGTTTTTTTTTAACCCAAGCATTTGGCATTTCATCTGTATATCTATCCGGATCTCTGTCCCGCAATAACTGTCAAACTCGAGGACAATTTTTAACGACATTTGGCGGGGGAATTCTTTAAACCTAAGCTGAACAACGTATGTACAGTACATGGGTTTTAGATCTGGTAATCCGTTTCAGAATGTCAGCTATTAAAAATAAATCTGTCGGTCTGTTTGTTAGTTCCACGATAATTGCAAATGCGTGGACAGATTTTAACAGCATTTAATAGGAATATTCTTTGAACCTAGGCCAAACGAGGTATGTAGGCCTACTGTACATCGTTTTTCATATGGTTATCTGTTTCAATATAGTGGCCACTCAAAAGGTATTTTGTTTAATATCTCATCCTAAGCGATTTGAATTTATAAATTTAAAAAATCGATCGAGTGACAAGGGTGTATTATTTTTAAAATTTTGACACGTATCTGATAGCTCGTGATTATCAATTGATCACACATTTGTAACTAAAAATTTCCGCACGTCCATCACAGACTTTAGCTTAAAATACGAGTGAAGAGTGACCCTGGGCACAGACTATTCCTGGATATATCAGTGGTAAGAACATTGGCGTACAAAGCCGAAGGTCCCGGTTCAATTCCCATATCCAGGTGTCATTTTTCAATTTAAAGAATATGATATTTAGATGCGGTTAAAACCGTAATTATCAACTATAATAACTATATTATTTGATCCAACACACACGATATATATAATATATATAATATATATATATATATTATATATATATATATATATATATATATAAAACACACACGCATAATGTTGATGAATGAGCATTAGGAAAATCCCATTTCCCCTTTATTACCCCCACTCCCAAACTAACATACCCCTACCATCCTCTCACTCTCTTTGTGTGGCACTTCATGCGCTCTACTTACAGTCATAGTAGGTAATTATATTGTATTTGTGATATTTAATTACCCCCGGCAGGTAGGCCACACATCCCACAGCTTAGTTTGGCGGTACAGATTTATACTGTGAAGGGGGCCCCCGCCTGTGGTTGCTTTAAGCCGCTTTAATATAATTTGCGTTGTATAAAATAAGGTTTTTTCCTTTGATATTATTTACATGTAGTAAAAGGTTTTTTGTAATTTTTTTGTACGCATGTTTTTGTGTGTTCTAGTTAGAATAACGAAGTTGAAAACACAAAAAAATACTGAGATTAGTGCTAAACATTAGCGACGACTAAAGTTAATTGTTTAAAAGTAGCTATTTACATTTTAATTTTTAAACGTTTGTAAACAATTCTTCAGTTTGTAAAAGGGTTATTTACATAATTTTAAATAAGACCGGCTAATTACCTTTTATAAAGTCATCAACATTTTGAAGCTTTGTTTTCTACTCCAACTCCCACCCCCCATACTCCATGAATTACTACCTATCCGAACCATCCACACATTAACATTGATGGTGTGGGTAGGAAGAAGTTAGAATTTATAGATTGTTGGTAGCGTGTTTATCTACTGAACTAAGGTTACAGGTTTCGATTTCCAGAATGGCTGAAAAATGTATCATATTTACCCGCTTCATTGGCCGAATTGCTTAATGCGTTACTCTTGTGTCAGACTGGCCTACTGATGACGGGGAGATCGGGGTTAGAATCCCAGTTTAGTCTACTGAGGGTAGTTTTCCCTAAATGGTTTCCCATTCTCCTTCTACGCAAATGCGGGTAGATTACCTCTATAATGCTTCCTCCCTTATACCTACCCCATTAGAATAGTTAGCTTACATGCATATAGCCTGAACAGGTATCAAGACGCAGTGATAGATAAAACTAATGTTTGAAATGTTCTTTAATTTACGTGGGGAGAGATTTATAAACCATTTGGAGAAAAACACTTAGTAAACATGTTCAGGATTTGAACCTACCAGTTATTGGAAAATCATGCATCTATCAGTGATAACAGTATTGACATTTACTCTATTTATTGTTATCTTTGATTAGTTTCATTATTTATTTTCATCAAACCCCAGATTCTGTAATATTGACTCATAGGAAGGCAAAATTGCTCAAATGGGAAGTGTATTGGAGGAGAAAGGGAAGAAGGTGAAAGGTGCTTAATGGACGTAAAATGTTGGTCCAAGATCGATTAATTTGATTAAAATTCATAAATGGTTACACACAAATAAATATAATCAAATTACTACATTTTTTATTTATTTGAAAATAAAACTAAACGCTTTTTACAATTTTAATTTATGAAATTTAGAATATGAATGTACTTAAGAACATTAAATTATCTACTTAATTTATCTTTCCGCTCTCTTTCCCACCATAAATAAACACACTCTTTAAAAGCAAACGAGAAAATTTGATATACAAGAGATTACTCGAAAAAAAAGAAGAAAATATACCAGGCCAAGGCCTCCCTTAACCATTTACCACAGAGCTACCAACCCCCAGCGCAGTAATTATCCCCATTGTTATTCCTAGATGCACACGGCGGGACCCTGAAATCAGCCCAATGTTTCTCAAGTGAATGGATTTTATTTATGATTCTCCACCCCCACGCTTCACCCCTTTGGGCTAGTGGCCAAAAATCCTAAGCACGACCTAGCAAGGTCTTTTTCAGATCTTTTTCTTTCACGGAAGGCCCAAAACTCCAACCCCACACCACCAAAATAATAGTTTCTTTAACCCTTCCGTGGTTTGGTTTCAAATTAAACTAGTTTTGCAGGTACTTGCGGTTAAAGGGAAATGGCACAAGTCCAAATACTTTGTATACGTAAAGTCACTAAAATAATGACTCTGAAGACCAGATTAATGTTTCTACAGAGCACCCACCCCTAAGGTGGTCAGCTATTGAAGTACTAAAATAAGTCGCAGGCGTTCAAAAAGCCTGTATTACTTTAAGAAGGGTTTTGTTATTTTAAAAATGTGGCCTATGCATAAATAGAGGTGAAAGGTATCAAAATCGTCATATTATTACAAATCCTAAACTTTAAGTTTTAGAATTTTAACAACAATTAATGAAAATGTAACATATACTCATTTTCATCGTTTATAAACCTAAATCTAGCTATCCTCAAAAAATAATTTATTTTTTTGATAAAGTTAGAGCAGAACATTCTAATATAATCAAGGATGATTTTAGAGGTTTTAAAGATTAAGAACTTACATTTGCATAGGAAATTCTTTGAGTGTGAGAAAATTCTCATATATATATATATTGGTATAGATAATAGTGAAATGAACTTCATATTCTAAGAACCAATGTTATGAATAACAATTCACTGCAAAATAAATAAATAAATGACCATTACTTGCACTATTAAACTCATTGTCCGAATAAGACTGAAATAGCTTGAGGGTGTTCATGTGTCTTTAAAATTAATTTTTAACATTCTTAATTTTTAGTTGGTAACCAATTTGGTTTCTGTGGATTAACAAAATTGGTTCTAAAAATATTGTTGGATATTTTATATAATATTTTAATTGTTAAATAAAAATTCAATCACACTACTTATTAAAATGTTTATGCTTTATTAATAAAACTTCAATAAATTTCAATAATTTAACTAAAAGGCAGTCTGTATCAAATTACGATGTTAAGGAAGATCCCCAAAATGTGTCTCTTGTAACAACAGCTCATTAATCCTATTAATCCAGAAAGCACGATTTGTTTAAGGAATAGTTGGAAAATAGTTTCTATACCCTTAAGGACGCCTAGGGACACTAAAAAATCCGTATGGTGTACATTATAAGTATAATAGAGAGAGCCTTATCTGACAGCTAGAAAAGATACATAAGTCTTATTTCACGTATTCATACGTCAAGTCAAATAATACGCAACTGTATTTTTTGATATAGCTAATCAACACCCATAAAATAACAATAACAATAATAATAATATAGCACTATTTTATCAATGTTGACGGCAAACAAACCTGGCGGTCTATGGGTAAGGTGTCGGACTTCTGTGCTGGGGTACGGGGTTCAATCCTCGGTCCCGGCACAAATTTATCTGATTTCCAAACCCTTCCTTCACCTCTGACAAGACATCTTGTGAATGTGGGGAATGCCAGGCCTCCACTGTGGTTTGGATTCCACGTTAAACTGTAGGTCCTCCATTTCATCTCACAATCACCCTACCATTACACATTAGCGTAAGTGCGTATAACCCGAACGGGTAGTAAGACGCGGTGCTAATAATAATTTATTTGATCAAAGTCTCTTTCTATGAAAACTTTACTGTAGATATATATTCTCATGTAGTCATATATCAACTAAGTTGCTCTTCCACTATCACTTTTAATGGATATTATAGATACGTATAGAGTACATAAACTAATGTTATGGTAAAATAATATCAATGTTGACCGCAACATAAGTTTGTATTTTCTTAATGTTTCTTCTTCAGGTGATTAGGCCTTTTCATTTGGCGTGGAAATGCAGAGCCATGGGAACAACCGGTTATCTTCAATTTTTTTTATTGCTGTACAGTTGTATTTTTAAAAACGGTTTGTTCAAGAATAAGAGCATGTTGATTATGTTATACTTTTTATACACACACCTCCTCTATTATTTTAACAGTGATCAAATATCGATAAAATTGACATTTTTCAATAGAAAAAAGCGGCTTCATAACAAAAAATTAAAAATATAACAATTAATAAACATTGATACATTATCTTAGAAGAGGTGTTGAAAATATTAACATAAAAAATTCACCCGTTCTCGAGAAAACTGATATTCCCAAATGGATGAATTTTCCGCAAGAACTGTCTGGTAACTAGTGCCATATACGGCTTCCGTGATCCATCTGTTATTATTGGCGCTGAAGGATACTTTGGTCGGTTGTGAAGCCATGCCATGCCTTTCACCCTCCCGCTCACCATCTCACAAAATAGGCTTTAAACTAGCACTCGACAGGGCCAAGGGCTTTAAAAGAATCCTACTACAGACAGAGGTCCAAGCGTTTGTTTGGTGAAAAAGGATACCGTGGATGTGGAGTTTGTAAATCTACGAGCACAGGACGTTTATGTGGTCTCAAGTAAGCGATACCATCACTTGTGGAAATTTGTTATACTGGAGAGGGTTAGCCACATGGGTAATGAAACGAAATCTTGGCAAGGGAGGCCGGGGCTTCTACGTGACCTTCTGTTATGAGGTCAGTTTTCCGCGGCGTGATTTTAGATTCACCCAAATCTAAACTTCACATCCTTTACTTCTTTATAGCATCATACTACCCGCTTGGGTTATCCACATTTAACCACATTGATATGGGTGTAACTAGAGGAAATATACTTGAATCCACAGGAAGAAAGAATTAGAAACAATTAATACCGTCAGTATGTCCATCCTGTATTCAAATTCCAACCTCTATATCACTAGAAAACCAGACTAAAAGAGTTTGACATCCAGCCCACTTGTACGCTGCTATGGGCTTGCATCCCTTTCTCAATATAGTGTGCTTACGTATATGATAAATATGTAGGCTGAAAATCCAAATTGGAAACTGGGAGTTGGAAAACATAGAGCAGTTCAAATCCCTGGGTAGTCTGCTGATAAAGGATGCCTCCTGCACCAAATAAACTAGGTCAAGGATTGCCATGGATAAGGGAGTCAACAAGAAGAGGTTACTGTTTATCAGAAAGTTGAGTTGGTACTGAGGAATAAACTGATGAAATATTACATTTTGAGCATCACGCTGTATTGATCAGAAACTTGGACTCATAGGATGATGGGAAAGAAAGACTCCGCGAGCTTTGAAATATGGTGTTGAAGAAGACTTGAGAAGGGTGACAGATGAAGAATTCTTAAGAAGAGTGGCTGAAGAGAGAACCATTTTGAATGGATTCTTGGTGCAAATCAAACTGATTGGACACATCCTAAGAAGAAACTGTCTTCTGCATGACGTCATAGAAGGAAAGGCTGAGGAAAAGAGGATCTTAGGAAGGAGGATTAAAATATTAGGTGACTTGAAGGAAACTCAAGGAGGAGGAGGCATAGGTATTGACACATTGGCGGACTAAGTTTACTGACTAAGGAATAGACCTGTCGTGAGACAGAAATAAATAATAATAATAATAATAATATAATATAATATATATATAAAACAAATAGTTTCTAGAAAGCAAACATTAACACTACAACTTCAACATACCAACACAATCTACATTTGGTTGGGACACATTTTTTAATGTCAAATAATTCTTTTTTTGATCAGTTAGTAGACGATTTATAAAATTAGCTAAGGTTTAAGACACCTTCTTAATTAAATTAAGTCATTAATTGATCTTGTATCACAAAATATGTATATTATACACTTTGTGATCGCGCGTGCCCAAAATGTCAATAAATTGTGGATACACTCTTTTTGTGTATCCATATGAATTTAAGTATAAAACTGTACTACAAATTTTTATAGGTCTATGCTTAGTTATTACATTATATATTGAAATTACATAAAATAATACTTATGGTTAAAACATATTTTACACGATAGAGAACATAAGAATTGAAACGTTTATGGGATATTTCTGAAAAATTGTCACTCTATGAATAATAAAGTTTTATAAATCACGTGCTATTTATAATAAATACTTTCCTCACAAGAGACAAAAATTATCGAATTTGTGAAATAATAAGAAATAATAATTAGTTTGTATGAAATAAAAAATCTCTTTATTTTATCAATTTTTTTTTTGCAACC
Organism: Timema cristinae; assembly: GCA_039000515.1. NCBI lineage: Eukaryota > Metazoa > Arthropoda > Insecta > Phasmatodea > Timematidae > Timema > Timema cristinae. The sequence continues at coordinate 41,689,743 of JBCFYV010011172.1, forward strand.
CTAGAATTGGGTCGAACATCCTGAGACAGCAGTTAAACCTTTGGTCCAAGATAATCTGATCGCGTGCCAAATGTTGGTCAGCCCTGTTCTAGATGCTTGACCAAATATAGTGGGATTCTGTTAGGAAAAACCTTTTATATCAAATACAAAGTTTTTGCGGTCAACATTGATATTATTCTATGTACTTAGTATTATTTTTATAGGTATTGATTTTATCTATCAAACGTGATAGCTACTGATCACATGACTTGACGTATGAATATACCATATCAAAATTTTTTGTCAGAAAATGTTTCTTCATATCTTAAACATACTCTACATATTCTAAGGGAAAAACATGAGAAAGACAACGCTTAAAAATTGAACACCTAATAAAGAATACATAACACACAGACTTATTATTAAAACACATCTTACATGTTTTTAAATACTTCGTTTGACAAATGTGCTATTAACGGTTAATTAAGGGATAATAATAAGGAATATAGCTTTTATGGGATAGGTTTGAAATATCGTAGATTCAAAACATGACCACTCTATAAAATCTGACCTTGTATGGTACCATGCGTACTGAGCGCTTTAGAACGTTCGGTCACTAGTTTAAAATAAAATAAAATGTGTATATTAACATTTGGTTAAGACAGAGTAGTTTAAGAAATTATATTATAATATTTTCACTTTTTACTACAGCTTTGTTTACATTTCTTTCATAAATTAAGATATTGATAGATTTAATTGGCCTAGACAATCAAAGAGAGAGGAAGAAAATTTCCACACAATTTCCTCTACCTGAATCGCTTAGGTCAACTTTCTTGTTATTTTCCAAGTTATGGGGTTTGTAATAAAATATAGTGACGGGTCAGACGTTTTATGATTTTGGTGCAAATCTACAGGTCAATATAATAATTCAAAACCTCGACCAATGTCATAATAGTGTCCATGAATTCACCGACTAACGTAAATTAATTCTAGATTCCGACTTCACTATTTAAATGTGTAAGCTTTGGTAAAGTTAATCTTCGAAGTAAATGCTTTTTATTATTATTATATTATTTATTTTTATTATTTTATTATTATTAGAACCGTGTCTTACTACCTGTTCGGGTTATACGCACTTAGCTAATAATGGAGGACCTACAGTTTAACGTGGAATCCAAACAGCAGTGACCTGACATTCCACACATTCACAAGTTGTGATTAATATACATCTTGTCAGAGGGTGAAGGAAGGGTTTGGAAATCAGCTACATCTGTGCTGGGACTGAGGATTGAATCTTGGACCCCAGCACAGAAGTCCAAAACCTTACCCTAGACCGCCAGGTCATCTCAAATGCTTTTATTAAAAAAGAACATTATAATCAGTTTTGTGGAGTTTGAGTAAATTGCTGTATAAAAATATATGAAATTGTGACTTCTCTCTTTTCATTTTTAAACTCCAGGAATCTCTGTCGAAAAAATTCCTTCCATTTTTAAATAAATAGATAACCTTTTTCATATTATACATAAAAAAATATGTAATTACATCTATTAATATAAAAACACGGTTAAATTTAAAAAAGAAAAAAATATATTGTATCAAATACTGAGATGATATATTTTAACGTTATTATATAAACGACTAGATAGCTGTTGCCCCGGCTTTGCTCGCGTGGAAGTTAATTATATACAAATACGAAAATATACATATGTATTTACAGATTAATTAAAAATATTACGTTACGTTGATGACCATAACTTGATCTCAGATCAAAAATAATGCAAGTCCGATACAAACTTTCACCCCCTTTTTCATCCCTTATTAAATAAAATTTCAAAATTCCTGAAACACGTATTTATTTGTTTTACGTCAATAGCCGAAATACAAAATTTTGTTTATGTAACTTTCAAAATGACGGACTTTCATACATATTATCATACATATTATCATCCCCTATTTTGACCCCTTTGGGGTGGAATTTTCTAAAATCCTTTCTTAGTGGGTGCCTACATAACAAAATGAATATACAGTCCGAATTTCATGCTTGTAGCCTTGATAGTTTGCGCTCGGCGATGATGAATCAGTCAGTCAGTCAGGACATGTTATTTTATAAGTATAGATAGTATGTTAAACTTTAAAACTTTAAAAATTTAAAATTAAACTTTAATAACTTTAAAAAAGTCCCAAATTAATTTTTAATCCAATAAAATGTGGAAACTAAGCTCATAATATATTAAAGAGCATCCTCAGTGAAAGTTTAATAAATAGGTGTTACGTCATTAAAATGTCGAAAATCAACGACTGTTGGATGACGCTGCTAAATTATTTCTTTGAGTTGAAGGCTAGAGGGAATTATTCAGATTTATGTCAGCATAATTAATTCTAGGAAATTATATCTATAGCTCCCATACCACAATCTTACTCCTCCCTGCTACCTCCATCTTAAAAGGTGATACATTCTCATATAATTTATTATTTATTTGAGGTATTTAACGTGCACTTTCTGAACCAACTGATTATATCAGCACACGAGAAATAATGAGCGAGGGTGAAAGGGCCGACCGATTTTTCCTGGAAAGGTATTTTCAAATACCTTCCAGGGTTCTTTTACATGCCACAATTTACATGGGTCCGATGTACTTTACTTCCCCCTCCGAAGGAAGTTGTGCTATGGATTTTTATTGCTTAAGAAAAATCCGTCGAATCTATCTGGGTTGGAACCCACGGACATCGGATCCTGAGGCGATAAATTTACCCCAAGACCACCAAGGTTTACAATATAATTTTTTGAATAAGTAAATTAAAATGTAAATTTACTATTAACATAAAAGTCCTTTATGATATTCATATTTGTACCAAGTCTTAATACCCATCCGGGATATCTATATTTAGATTAATTACACTAATGGGTTAGGAACGAGGGAAGTAACGTTTGGGAGGAAATGTACCAAACTTTAACCAGACAGAGAGAAATAAACCATTGGTACCCAGGCTGGGATTTGGAGCCTAGCCTCCCATTCACCTACATATCAAACGAGACGAGACTGGTGCTTTTTTATGAGTGATCATTGGACGCAGAGAGCGTAAAAATATAGAAACAGAGATATTTTTAATTGGCGCCTATTACCACACGTGCAGTATAGTGAACTCCGAACAAAAAATACGTCAACTGATTTCCTCCCCACAATGATTAAGAAACTTAAAATACCTTTCTTCCCAATTTTTAACACAATTGTGTGAACCCCCATTGGATGAACAATCTCAGATACAAAAACTTTTTAGGCATAATAGAAGATTACACTGGTGTCCCAAAGATATGTAGTTACCATCTTAACCTTTTGGCCACTTGGTATTACGTCAATAAACATATTTAAAATTTACCAAAAATGTGAAAACGTTTCTACTTATTTTAATATAAACTTGCTAAATTGTGAAATAACTTTTACTTGTTTTATTCTAAGCTAGCTTATTACCTATTCTTCACACGACATATGTTTTATAATTATGGCACAAGGAAAATTCAATAAGCAGAAGCTGACAAAAAGGCAGAACATTAGTGTTTTTTAGTTGCCATATTGAAATAAAATGGCGGAAGTACATTTTAATTGACCTATATGTTAACCAGACCACCGAGTCATGTCTACGAGAAATTGTAGCACAATTAAATAGTTATGTTTGCGTGAAAGAGTAAAAAGCACACTCTAATGTTGATTAGGAGATATGGGTTTAAATCCCGGTAAGGTCTACTGAGGGTGGTTTTCCTTAAATTTTTTTCTGCTCCACTTCTACAGAACAAATGTTTCCTTCCTAATCACTACCCATAGATTAATAATCATATATGTGTACGACCTGAACAGGTATTAAGAAGCAGGGATAAAAAAAGTAACAAAAATGCACTAATTTATTTTTATATATTAGAAGGATAATTCGTTTTGAAATATTTAATAAAATTGTTGTGACGTCTTAAAGTTTTTATGTTTCTGTAATGTTTGTTTACATTTCGCATAACCTGGTTTGCACACAACGTACCAAATTCATGAATCAGATTTTAGAGGAGTAACTCTTCTCTTTATTTAGAGAAAAAAAAAAAGAAACACCAAACAAAATCCTTCATTGATTTATTTCAACAGAAATGTAAGTTTGTTTGGACTTGAGAATAAAATAAAAAGTCACAATTTATTACGATATTTTAGATGATTATTATATAATATATATATAAAAATAAAAACACACTAAAACTTTGGTGAGTCCAAGTGGAATCGCGTTAGGAAGGGAAGTTTGGAACATACAAGACATTGTTTTACCAACTAGTGGTCCGCGGGCTGGCATCGATTTTTTTATCACCGCGTCTTATTATTATTATTAGCACCGCGTCTTACTACCCATTCGGGTTATACGCACTTACGCTAATGTGTAATGGTAGGGTGAATGTGAGATGAAATGAAGGACCTACAGTTTAACGTGGAATCCAAACCACGGTGGAGGCCTGGCATTCCCCACATTCACAAGATGTCTTGTCAGAGGTGAAGGAAGGGTTTGGTAATCAGATAAATCTTTGCCGGGACCGAGGACCGCGTCTTATTAATTACCTGTTATGGTTTTACGCATATATGATCATTTACTCTAATGGGGTAGGGCTGAAGAAAAAAAAGCGTTTTAGATGTCATTTACCTGCATTTGCGTGGAAGGAGATTGGGAAACTATATAGAAATAAAAATCCCTCAGTAGACCCACCCGAGATTCTAACCCTGATCTCCCCACCATCAGCTGTGAAAATAAGGCCTTGAAACTTTATTATTCAAATTAGGCCTGCTATGAAAAATCAGGCTTTAGTCCCGTATGCACAACTTTGTGTAATTTTAGTCCCTGACCACAAAAAGGACAGTGTAAGCTTAGCTCATAGAAGTCGATGATTTACATACGCTCATCACAGAATCTGAATTAAACTATGAGTGAATGGGACGATTCTTCAACAGCTCAGTGATAAAGTATTGGAACACTTATCATCCAAGGATCCTGGCTTCGATCTCCGTATCTCGGTGCCATTTTTAAAATTTACGAATTTAACGTAAAAATAATCTCTACGTTTAGTAATTTGAATATCATAAAACTATAATTTAAAAAAAGTGGATGAATATCCTTCGTACAATATGTTAGTCAAGGTCCGTTTGCCGGTGGCTTTGATGTTAACCCAACAATATTTTATTAGCACTACGTCTTACTACCCGTTAGGTCTATACGCTTGTGTACTAATTGCGCCAAATGGTTGAGTGATGAGAAAGATTGAATTTTAGAGGTAGTGTACTCACATTTGCGTGGAGAGAAAGAGAGAAAGGAACCATTTTATAAATAACACTCTCAGTACACCTGACCGGGATTATAACCCCTTATTCCCTGTGATTGACAGTCCAGTCCATTGCAAGAATTATGCCTTAGACAAGGAGTTTCAAACTTGCGGGTCCTGGCTCGCATGTGGCTCGATCTATGATTCTGTGTGTACCGCGAAACTTTTAATGAACAAACATAAAATGAGGCCCAATTCATAAGATTATAGATGTTGAAGGGATTATGCCATTTGGAAATTGATTATTACATGAGGAAATTTAACAATGAAGCTAGTGCACTAAATATTAGCTCTTTTCTCACTAGAAATTGATTCCCCAAAAATAGTTAAATTTGAATACTAAATACGTGTAATATTTGGCAGCGTATGCAATTGTAAAGGGGTGGTTCTATCTTTTATAGATGAAAAAAACACCCAAAAGATCAAGGATTACGGATATTCGTTCATACGTCACGAATTTTGAAAGTGACTTGACGCTATTGGCTCTTTTCATTTGGCTTGAAAATGCAGAGCCACGCGAACAAACGGTTATCTTCAAGAATTTTTATGGTTTTGCAATTTTCTTTTCGTAAACAATTTGTTCAAGAATAGAAGCATGTTGATTAAGTTATACTTCTTATTTAAACACCCCCCTCTATAGTTTTAACAATGATCAAATATCGACAAAATTTACATTTTTCAATAGAAAACTGCTGGCTTTATAATGAAAAATAAGAAAATGTAAAAATTAATAAACATTGATACATTATCTTAGAAGGGGTGTTGAAAATATTAACACAAACATTTCACTCGTTCTAAAGAAAACTGATATTTCCAAACGTATGATTTTTCTGCAATGCCTGTTCGGTAGCTACTACCACCTACGATTTCCATGATCCATCTGTTCTTGTTGGCGCGGAATGATATTTTGGTGTGTTTTGAAGTAACGCCTTACTTTTCACCCTCCTGAAAAATAGGTTTTAGACTTGCTCTCGACAGGGCCAAGGGCCTTAAACATAACATAATATAAAGTCAAACACACCAATGATACAAATAAAAGGTTTCATATTTCTGGGGGAAAAAACAGAGGACAAGTCTTAACATTTTATTTTTTTAGCGCCGTGTCTTACTATCCGTTTGGGTTATACGCTTAAGTGCTGATTACGTTAAGGGGCTAGGAATAGAGAAGGTTGAATTTAGAAGAAGTGAGCATTTGCGTGGAGGGAGAGTGGAAAACCATCGAGGAAAAACCATCCCCAGTTCACCCGACCGAGATTCGAACCTTGATTTCCCCATCCTCAGCAGTCTAGCTCAACACAAAACAAGCACGTTAGCCAACTACACCACCGGAGTGGGTTTTAAAATTTTATAATATTAACTTTCTTTTTAATAATAATAATAATAATAATAATAATGACTTTAAGATTGAATTATTTTTCAGTTTTTAATGTGACCCTTTTGGTAGAACGAGTTTAACATGCCTTCCTAAGATCATTCAGCCACCGAAGCGGGTTCGACGTCAGTTGACGCAAGCAGACGCTATGCAGTGGCTTCGAAGAAACCACTCTCATGTCTGAGCAAAGAGTTGCCAAATGGAAGGTGATTTCATCACCGGCGACGACGGTCTGGAAATGGCAGTCATATGTAGCACGGTCATCACAGGAGCTGTAATCACCTTTGACGTCGAGTGAAACAAGTCTTGGGAAAAAACCATTTAACCGCCGTTTTCTTTTATTCGGTTGTAGTGTCATCGCTGGATTTTATTTCACGGGGGCTGAAAGGATACGGATTCAGTAGTTCGGCCTCTAGTAGTGCTTAAAAACTTATCTTAGTCTTAGTCTTGATTCATTCAACAAAAAATAAATAACATAATCTTCTCGAGTCACAGAAATTCACATGCTGGCAGAAATGTATGTATGCCTTACAACGCAGACTAGAAACAGCTGATAATTATTGCATTCTTACAGCAAAACACATTCTTCTCGCTAAAATAAATAAAATATCGCTCCCGTGAAAATATGGGGATTAATTTTTTCATATGGTGATTTTAACAATTCTTTAATTTTTGTCATGAGTAGGGCTAGGATTTGTATGCCCTAAAAATTGCTAGTAAAGGCTTTATAAAAATGTATTTATGGCCAAAAAAATCTAAAACTATGCCATTTGAGACAAAAATGTGCCCTTTAAAACAACAAAAAAAGCTCTTTAAAACGAAAAAATTACCAATAAAATTTTATTAATTTTTTAATATCCTTGCAAAATTAACTAAGAAAATAATAGGTGCATGAAACTAAACAAAAATAATCTAAACAATATAATAATAATATTTAGCACCACGTCTTATTACCCGTTCGGATTATACGCTTTAAGTACTAATTACGCTAATGGATTAGGAATTGGGAAGGTTGAATTAGAGGAAGTGAACCCACATTTGCGTGGAGGTAGAGTGGAAAACCATTTAGGAAAAACCACCCCCAGTTCACCCGACCGAGATTCGAACCTCGATCTCCCCGTCCTCAGCAGTCAAGCTCAACACGACTAGCGCGTTAGCCAACTACGCCACTGAGGTGGGTCTAACCAATATAATTTCGTTATTTGTCTCTTTTTGTGTCAACAGAGTCTTCTCTGAGATTGCGAACCACTCGTTACTAGATTGAGCTGCCTTTTTCAAGGCAAACAACCACTGTCTTTTTCAAGACAAAACTGCCTTTCTTAAGGCAAAACTGAGCAAATTGCCTTAGAGTTTTACACTCTATATCCCGAACACACACACGCCACTAAACTCGGGACAGACTGTCGGTGGTAATTAATGTGGTTGATACCTAACTGTGCCAACGAAGCCACAGTAGACCGTAAAGCGAGACCGGCTACGAAACAATACCTCGTAGTCGGAGTCTGTCTTCCGGGACCACCATACAACACATTCCAAGCCCACCCACACTGCACAGAGGGGGGCCAAGTAGCCCTTCCACACTGGCCACTAGCCTGCCCTTTTCAGGGCTGTGTGAAATGGCCACCCCAAAACAGCCGAGACAAAACCCAATAGAATCAGACATGTCATTCACATCAACCGAGGGATCAGACATGGAAGCTGACACGGACGGCCTAGGTACATTCACGTTAGCCGACAAGCTTGGGAGAAAGCGTAAGTGCAAACTCCGACAAAACACTCACATCAAAAAAACACTGACACTGACAAATAAATTCGAGGCCCTAACAAGGGCCGCCGACCAACATGCCACACAAGACGGACCTACACAACAAGACAAACCCGACCAACCACAGACCGACAACATCAAAAGGTACCCACCAATAGTAACACTGGGCACATCAAACTATAACCGAATCACGAAACTGGCCAAAGAAATGGGAAACGACATAAAAATAACATACGTGACAAATGGACTCAAAATTCCACATCAAACAGACAAGACTACGACTTGATTCAACACTTGCTCAAGGACATGAAGCAAGAATTTCACACATACACTTTGCCAAGGGACAAGCCTGTCAAAGTGGTTATCAAGGGGCTCCCTCCCAATATGGCCACTGAGGACATCCAATCCGAACTAATGGGGCTAGGATACCCCGTTACTGACGTAAGACAGTTCTCAAAAAAATCACAGGCTGACAACACGACACAAACAGTGACACTACTGCCGACCTTCCAAGTCACAATCGCTAAAAACTCACAGACACCCGACATCTACAAAATTGAGTACTTAAACCACACGAGAGTCAAAATAGTACCATACATCCCACCCACAAACACAATAGTGCAATGCCACAGATGCCAAAGATACGGCCACATTAAGAACAATTGCCAAAATATCCCCAGATGCGTCAAGTGTACAAATCTACACGAGACCAAAGACTGCCCCAAAAAAGAAAATACCACCCCCGCCCGATGCATAAACTGTAGAGGTAGCCACACGGCTAATTACAGCAAGTGTCCAGTTTATGTGGATTTACTCGAGAAGAGAAAAGCCACTCAAGTAAACAAACAAAGTTCAAGCAAACACACCCCAACACACCAGGCGACAACAAGCAGCTTCCCCCGATTGAGACCCAGACAAAACCAACCAACCACAGAGGAGGCTCGTGTCCCCCCGCCACTCACAAAGAAAGACAACACAACAGCGGCCGGCATTCACCGGAGCTACGCGGCAGCAGTCCAAGGACAGCGGGCCCGCGCACAACCACAACAAGAAAACTCAATTTTGACAGATATTAAAGATCTATTAGGCCTACTAAAAGAATTAAACATTTTAAAAATAATTTCACATTTCAAACCTTATCTAGCAAGACTAAGCCAATGCGAGAATCCCACAGACAAAATGTTCATTCTAATAGAAAGTGTGACTGAATATTTTACAAAACAGGATGACTAACGGACCAAAGACTTGGACTAAGGACATACTACGTGTTTTTATATGGAACGCGAACGGGATACTCACGCAAGCTAAAGAACTGGAGGATCTTTTCAAAACCTATGGAATAGATATAGCATTAATAAATGAGACACACCTAAACACAAACAAAAATATCCACTTCTTGGGCTATGATATATACAGGAACGACCGACCCAACGGCAGGGGAGGGGGAACTGCGGTCCTTATCAAAAACAACTTACCACACTACCGCCACAACTACCAAAATCTACAAAACCTAGAAGCAACAGCAATCCAAGTAAATACCAAAAGCGGGAGTATCCTATTCGCAGCCATATATAAACCACCGACTAAGACTTTACTGCAACAAGACTTAGACACAATAATTGACTCCGACAAAATATTTTTAGCAGGGGACTTAAACAGCAAACACCCAAACTGGAATAGCAGACTAACCACAAGGGACGGTAGGACACTCAACGACCACGCAGACAGAAACGACTACATAGTGATAGGGCCTGGCGAACCCACTTTTTACCCCTCAAACCCACTACAAAGACCCGACATTATAGATGTGGTCTTGACCAACATGGGGGTGACGTCGGAGGAGCTAACAGTATTGAAGGAGTTGGACTCTGACCACAACCCCATGTTGTGCGAGATTACTATTAATACAGACATTGAAATAAAAGGCCTAAAACAACTAAAATCCACAAGCGACTGGGAGGGTTTTAAAAGATCACTGAATCATTCACTACCCGAGACCATCCACATAACAACAACAGAGGAAGCCGACGCTACACGCCAATTATTTACCAACACTGTACAGGAAGCCTACAGATCCAACACAACCTTAGAAATAGTAAGACACGACCTAAGACCCCAGCACCCGGACCTTGACTTTCTGATAGCTCAGAAAAGAGAGGCGAGGAGAGACTGGCAAAGGTACAGAACCCCGCACCATAGAAATGTATACAATAGACTCAGGGCACAAGTAAGGCTTAAAGTTAAACAAATAAAAACAAACAACTGGAACAACTACGTTACAGACGCCGCACTAGATTCCAGCAAAATCTGGAAAATATCAAAACAATTAAAATCTGAAAAAACAACAACAATCAGTTCCAACCATACACGGCGAGAACGGCATGGCTTACACAAGCTCTGAGAAAGCAGAAGCCATAGCCGTGACGCTAGAGAAACAATTCACCCCCAATGACAACCCCCAAAACCCAGACTTTGTAAGGGACGCCAATAGATCAGTAAGAACATACCTAAATAGACCCATGGCATCACAGGCAGACCCAATAACCCTAGAAGAACTTAAATTCAAAATAAAATGCCTCCCAAATAACAAATCGCCAGGCCACGACCGACTGTCAAACGAAACAATCAAACAGTTTCCACCGAAAGCAACACTGATGCTTCTGCACATATTCAATGCCCTACTCTCACTCTGTCACTTCCCGGACGTATGGAAGCTGGCGAGAATAATTACCCACCCCAAACCCGGAAAGGATCCGATGTTTCCTCAAAACAGACGGCCAATAAGTCTTCTCACCTCCCTTAGCAAATTGTTTGAAAAACTAATCCTAAAAAGACTGAACCACTTTAGCGAAACAAGAAATATCATACCCAACCTTCAATTCGGTTTCAGGGAAAAACACTCCACTATCTATCCAGTACTAAATCTAATATAGGACGCAACAGAAGCTTTCACAGAGAAAAAGAATATAATAGCAATATTCCTAGACATAGAAAAAGCTTTCGACAAAGTTTGGCACACAGGTCTACTACAAAAATTAATAAATCTTGGATACCCCCAATGGCTCATACACACAGTCGCCAGCTTTCTTGCGCGGAGAAAGTTTCAGGTAGTGATGGAGGGTTCAAAATCTAACACACACGACATAAAGGCAGGGGTGCCCCAGGGATCTTCACTCTCACCTCACCTGTACAACATATACATCTCAGACATTCCCACCCACGCTCAAACCAAAGTTAGACTTTTCGCAGACGACACCATGATTTACACCGTCAATAAAAACATTAACTATGCCAGTCTGGCAATACAAAGACACCTAGTGAACTTACAAAACTGGCTCACAAACTGGCGGATCAAGGTCAACGCAGCCAAATCCGCAGCTTTAATCATAAGCCGTAGAAACAAACATCTACCAGCCCCACTCATTCTATTTGACACGGAAATACCCGTGAAAAAAGAAACTAATTATTTAGGCATCACAATAGATTCAAAATTAACCTGGATGAAACATATTGTAGCCACCAATCAGAAGGCAACAGGCAGATTCGTTCAATTATAACCACTACTTAAGGGCAGGGAGCTAACAATACACACAAAAACAATACTATACAAATCCATGATACTGCCAATAATACTATATAACTGCCCAGCATGGAGTTACGGACCTAAGACTCACACAAAAAAACTGCAAACAACACAAAACAAGATACTAAGAACAATCACTGGGGCACCAAGGCGCACTAGAAACACAGACTTGCACACGATGACTAACTGTAGGCAACTCCAGGAGATATACAAAGACCGAAACAAGAGACTGTACGAACAGACACACACTTCAACGAGATAGTTAGGGACCTAGGACGCTGCTACGACCCTGCTGAACAGAGACACTACAAACGACCCAGGCTGGCGTAGTTGAGCTATTAATTATACTCTAAAACTAAATTTATATATATAAAAAAATAATTAAAAAACCAAAAACAAAAAAAAAATAAAAAAATAACAAAAACCCTAGTTGAAAATACTAGATTAAAAAAAAATATATATATATAATAATAATAATAAAAAAAAACCTAGATGTAACTTTTCTAATTTAATTTTACTTATTACGCTCGACAATCAACTACGCCAAAGCGACAGCAGAACCACCAGCAACCACACAAACCCACCCCACCCATCCTTGATCCAATCTTAAGCCCGACCTTCACACACAATTCCCTCATTTCATGCCATTAAAACCCTAGTCACGGCCGGACGCCACTGGGATAACCGCCTAGGTTGTCTACTAGCCAGAGAATAACGCTGGCGCCGGGGGCGGCCCCAGATGGGGAATGGAAATGTAACCACCTCACTCCTAATCCCAAGAAAAGAAAATCCTACCCCAACAAGCAACTCATTATAACCTTTGCCACCGCCGGACTCCACTGGGATAACCGCCTAGGTCAACCTTCTAGCCAGAGAATAACGCTGGCGCCACTGGCGGTCCCAGATGGGGAATGGATATGTAACCATCCGCGTCAAACCTATTCCCTATAGTCAAGTTAAACCTTTCAACCCTTCCCGGAAATCGACTCACTAAATCATCCACAAATCAACATCATACCTTAAACACACCTACCCACATCCCAAGAAAAGAAAATCCTCCCCAATTCCCGTGACCCAGCGCAATCACTCACAACTCACCATCATACCTTAAACACACCTTCCCACATCCCAAGAAAAGAAAATCCTCCCAAATTCCCACGACCCAACACAATCACAAATTGCACCTCAAAGGGTCATTTACTAATACACGTGTAGTTCTCTTACAGCCTCATTTCATCTGTTTCATTTCATAGGTATTAATTTCATTCACGAGGTTAAGAGTCACGACAGTGACTCGGTACTCAAACAACAAATCAGCCCTTTCATAGACAACCTGGCGTGGCACAACTGTCAAGTCAGATGTTCTATGTCGGGCAAAAGCCGTACGGCGTTTTGTGTCAACAGAAATTCTTTATTTTACTAAATCATTTTACTAACATTACCTATTAAACCCCAAGGAAAAACACTTAATATTTCTTACAGTTTCTGTGGTAAACTAAAAATGTCTTACCTAAAAATATGTCCTAACCTAGATAAAAAAAACCTCTTCAAATACAATTTAACTTTTTACAATTGAAGCGTGGAAGTCCCAAAGGGTTTATGTGCCATTTCAAACATTTTGAGTTATTAAGAAAAAAAACGTTTAATTTGACACCAATCTAGAAATCCAAGTATTTTCATGTTAATAGATTAATTTTCTAAAGATTCATGGAAATTACATGATATCATTAAAAACAGAATAGGTACCGACAAATTAATTATAAAATATAAAACATATAGCAGGTTTAAGAAAGGGCCAAGTACCACTAGTTTTACTAGTCAAAAGGTTATATCTCTAGATAATAATTCTGAATGAATGGAGCCACAACATTTTATATGGTAAGACTATTAAATAATTTTCATATATATATATATATAAATTAAAATATTTTTTCAAAGTGCATTGCTTTCAATATTCACACTTTTTTTTATCCACTTCACATGCCTACGTAGAACGGTATATATATATATATATATATATATATATATATATATATATATATATATATATGTATTTTCCAGCTTTAATTCCCTGGATTAAAATTGTACTTATGTCTGAAATCGTTTTACCTTTCTTCAAAATGTTGAACACTTCCCAATCTTCCAGTTCTTTGATAAATGTTTGTAAAATCTTCAATTTACCAGGATGTTGTGCATCAATTCTTTTGTCTGCAGCCTCTTGTAAATCATACAAGTTCAAATTATCCAAATCAACAACAACTTTAAAAAACCGTTCTAAACGAGCTGGTCTTATAACTTCCTTTAGATCTTCTGGATCATAGCCCTTACAAACTCTTTTCCTTATCTCTAGCAATCCAAAATCTCAGTCACATTCTAGGAAGCTATTTCCAGATACTAGAAATTTATGTTCAATATTACTCCAAATAATCCATCTGACATAAGGCATATGTACAAAATCAGCATAATCCTATTTTAGTTTTGTGAGCAGCTATTTTTACTTCAAATACATAATTTATTTTATATATAATGCTCTCAGAATTTAAAACATTCATAAAACCAGATACAATTTCGTTTCCACCCCTTCCAGCTTTTGATTCAGTCCACATACACATGTACACATCTCTGTTATCATGATACCTAATAAAACACATTCACAAGAAATAACTCAATGGTACATAGCCTCTTTGGAAATGAATAAGGTCTGTGAGTTAAGTCCAAGGCTATTTATGAGCAGTGTTTTAAACCTCCTAGATACATTATTGAACGTAGTCCTTTTAGGTGGATATTCGTCTCAGTACATAGACAATTTTAAAATAAAAAACAAATGTGATAAATTATGGCAGTTTGCCCCTTTGAGATTTCCACACCTCAATTTCTGTGCCAAACTTAAAGTTTTTAAACAAAAAATAAGCCGTATTAAAGAAAACAGGGAAGGGGTGGAAGTATTCTTACAGCCGTGGTGGTACCACCGATTGCTATGATGCGTGTACAGATGTTCTAAACACGAGCACCCCCCTCCCCCCACCCATTTTTTCCCTCAGTCTTGTTTCTGGCTTCCAGGGAAAAAACATATAAAAATGTCCTTTATATTGAAAATACCAAAATAGGCAAAATAATAACTCAAATATAAAAAATTGCCTTAAAATAACTGAGAAACCTGAAAAATGCCATATATCTTAAATATATTAAATCAGCTTAGTTTTTATGAAACCCATTTGTATACACTTGAACAACATTCAAGGGTTGCAAAAAAATTAAAAAAATAAATTCAAAATCATAAAAATCTTCGCCCTAGTTACGAGCATAGTGGCATTACTGTGGATTCACACGTTCGGCGAAAAACAAGCGAAGAACAGAAATGTGATCACGTGACTAACTATAAATCAATCACAAGATTTCAGCCTCATAAGCGCGAGCTATACTGCTAGAGATCAACTCTTTTCTATTTTGTCACGTCTCCCTGAGTCTTTGGCACGAGAGAACCAATCAAATCTCAAGGTCAGCCATCTCAAATCATATCGCATGCTCTGTACAGCCAGAAGCTAGTAGACAGCTTCGTTGGTTGTTGCGAGAAGATTAAAAATAACCCATGTAAAGCGTGTGTATCGATGTATTGGATTGTGCCACGACACAGCGTTATAATTTGAAGTTATCCATCAGATGATTATCTAATATATATATATTTGAAAATACAATATGTTGATAATCAGCTGTTTCAAGTTTGCGTTGCAGTGCATTATGGGTCAAAACGCGTTTTTCTAGAGTATGAATTGCTGCGCTACTCAAACTGATTCTGCTTTCTATTTTTGGTGAATGTGTGAACCGAGCTTTAGTTGATAAACTTTCTAAATGATGAGAAAAAGTTGTCATTGAATTATAGGACACCTGTTGATAGATATCCAAGAACTATTTTGGCAGATATATCCACGTAAAGAAACTTAGACGTTTATGTTTTTACTGGAGCAATACCTTATTTATTTAGGAAAAAAAAAGTTTGTCATAAAAACTGCAAAAACATTGCCCCTTTTTCCCGCGTACCTTACACTCCCACCTTAATGTCATGATGGATGTTTACTAATTATTATTGTGTTGTGTATTGAAACAAATTAACACAAAACGAGAAATAGACACATACACACACATTTTAATTTGACCAGTAATTTAAAATTATTTTCCATCAACCGCGCTCTGCTTTAAGTAACCCGCCTCAGTGGCGTAGTTAGCTAACGCGCTAGTCGTGTTGAGCTCGACTGCCAGAAATGGGGAGATCGAGGTTCGAATCTCGGTAGTGTGAACTGGGGGTTGTTTTTCCTAAATAGTTTTCCACTCTTCTCCCACGTAAATGCGGGTTCACGTCCTCTAAAATTCAATCTTCTCAATTTCTAAGCCATTAGTGTAATTAGTACTTAGCCGTATAACCCAAACGGTTAGTAAGACGCGGTGTTAAATAAAATGCTTGAAGTAGGAGAATGATGATATTCAATAGATTAGTTTAGACGCATGCGCAATGATGGCGTAAGTTGGTTTTGAAATATTTTTTTCTTCCACGTCAAATTTATGAAGATGCGTGGGTGAAGTTGAGATCAAGATGATATCTGGGGTGGGTTTTTATTGTTTCCCCGCCCCTATCCAGTAAGGGTATACTATCAGCCCACCAGGGTGCTATGTTCAAATCATCTATGTGTTTTATGTTATATGTACTAAGTAAGACTGGAATTCAA
Source organism: Timema cristinae (assembly GCA_039000515.1). Classification (NCBI taxonomy): domain Eukaryota; kingdom Metazoa; phylum Arthropoda; class Insecta; order Phasmatodea; family Timematidae; genus Timema; species Timema cristinae. The sequence continues at coordinate 41,706,504 of JBCFYV010011172.1, forward strand.
TAGCCCTTCGGGGCTGGTGTTTTAAAGTATTACGATATGATTCCTACTTTGTGTAAAAAATTAAATTGATGTTTAAAATATAATAAAAATACCTTGCAAACAAACACGATGTTATTCTATATTAATACAGAACGACCTACGCAGTTAATACTGATTTCTTTCAATTGGTTAAAAGCACAGGTTCAATATTTTATGAGCCTATTTCATGAGAAAAAATTATTAGTGGTCCGAGGCAGTAATGGTTAAGTATTGTTGTTTTATTATAATTTAGTTTCAGTTATTGATTGAGAAGTTTGAGATAAAATTGAGAAATCAATAATAACATATTTTTCACAAAATTAATAAATATTAAATACATAATTACTTACATTTATATTTAAAATTAAAATTTACTCGTATCCTATATACGTATATATTTTCAAACTTTTCAAATTTTTGTGAAATTAAGGATAACATATCTGCATCAAGGTAAGGGAATTGAAAGTGTAAATAAAATATTGTCTTGGTCAAGGTATTTAATCTAATTTACATAATATAGAAACTAAACAAATTTCATTCGAACAATAAATATGAAACATATACAACATCGTAATCACAATCATATGACACTTAATAAATAAAACAATTTCTTAATATCAATATTTACAGCTCCTGTTATAGTATCTATGTTCCAACATTTAGAACGTTATTACAATAATAGATAAAAGAGTATACAAATCACATCAACTGTATTTAAAGTGTATTTAATTATCAAACTACACCAGAAATATAGTAACCTATGTTCTAGGTCACATTTCTGCTCAAAATGGTGGCATTCATTGGTTACAAATTACAATTAATTTGTTTGTTTCAAAAGTTTTTACACACAAAGCTCATTGACGACGCCACTTTGAATATATATGGAGCCCAGGGCATAAGTTTCTACATTACTTACACCTTGTTTTACCCGATTTAAATAATTTACTTTTTCGTTGTCAAAATTGTTAGGAATGTGTATTATTTCACAAGTTGTTTCATAAGCACGTTAGTTGGTACCTTCATTTCGACTTTAATGTACCAGCTGTATACCTTGTAAGGTAGCAAAGCTAACTTGAATTATTATACTATGGTATACCATATAATATAGTGTTCTAGGGTAATATATCTAGGTAAAAATGCTATATTTCAATGTAAATAAAGTTTACATGCACACATACATGATGCAATTTAATAAAACCATGAAAATCAGAAGGTTTTGACGCACTTTAAGTCTGCTAGCTTGTCCACAAGATCAAGGTAAAAGTCTATGAAAAAAATTAGCCGAAAGATTGAATGAGATCTATCGTAACGCTTACAAATATTGCAATATTGCTATATATTTTGGTTTTTAAATATAAAATGCTTAGCGCTTGATATATCATTTGTTGGGGATTTCTAAATGGTTGTTATCATACTTGATTTTGTAAATTTGACCAAAGTATGTCAGAGACAGTTAGTCATAGTCTGTTGCAGAACGTGTCAACTAGCTCTACCATTACCGTGGTCAGTCTAAAACCATATTTGATGAATTAAATGTCAACATTTGTTTCACAATTGTGAAGTAAGTTTTACCGTAGATTTGGAATACTTTCATATATATATTTTTTATCATAGAGAGAGGAGAGTGGTTGTCTACTATTACCCATTAAAAATGGAAATGGGATAGTAATAAACTATTAATTTTATTCCACTTTTTATAGAGATTAATGTACTATTTTTAACTTTGCTCTTGGTATATTATTCAAGCTATGGCTGAAATCAAAATATTACCTTCAAGCTTTAAACAAGTGCGTTAATTGAACGTGATCCTTTAAAGTTGAGTTAAAAAAAATAATTCTTTAAATAATAATTTTAATGGTCCAATTTCTTCAAGATTTCGTTGAAATTTTTTTTAAAAAAATAGTAAAATGTTACATAAAATTTGACATTTAAGTAACAACGAAATAATCTTAAATAATCAGTTAATTCGTAAACATGCCGAAACTAACAATTATGCATTTAGAAAATAAATAAAAACGCCTTATAAATAGTGACATATCTATATTTCTTAGGTACGTGTAACAAAATTGGCTATCAATGATTTAATCATAGGAATAGGGATGAGAAGAGAAGATTAAGGAAAGTCACATGCTTAATCTTGTAGAGAGAATGGAAAAAACTTAATTAAAAGTTAGAAATACTTGACAAGCTGGCTATCATGGCTATACGAGATGTTTTTGCACGTTAGGAGACTGCGATTTCTTTTTATTATTATTATTATTATTATTATTATTATTATTATTATTATCACCACGTATTACTACCCGTTCGGGTTATACGCACTTACGCTAATGTGTAATGGTAGGGTGATTGTGAGATGAAATGGAGGACCTACAGTTTAACGTGGAATCCGAACCACGGTAGAGGCCAGGCATTCCCCACATTCACAAGATGTCTTGTCAGATGTGAAGGAAGAGTTTGGTAATCAGATAAATTTGTGCCGGAACCGAGGATTAAACCCCGGACCCCAGCACAGAAGTCCGACACCTTACCCCTAGACAGCAAGGTCACCTACGATTACCTTTTAAAGTTTTAGATTGCATTTCATTCAACACATTAATATCTTAATAAAGTTTAAATAATAATAGTTGTACTTTTTGACACCAAACAAATCCTGCTTTAAGCTGTTGTGTGTTGATAAATAAAACTTTGTGGATTCAAACTCAGCCGAAGTCGACGGATTTTTACTGAGCGATACAAATCCATAGCACATCTTCTTTAAGAGGGTAAGTAAAACCGTCAATATCATGCCGATTGTAACATGTAAAAAAAACTTGGAGGGTATGTGAAAATATCTTTATGGAAAATTGATAGTATCTTTCACGCTCACTTGCAGAAATTCTGTATGGAAGACAATGGGGAACCACCAGATTTTCTGAACTCCCCTAGTACATGGGGCTTCTACCAGATTATATGGGCAGCACTAACCAGCCGAAGGGCTGAGTGTACGCCCAGATCCAAATTGATATAAATCACATCAAACCGACCTTAGGTTGTTGACTTAAGAAGAAGAAGAAAATAAAGAAGATGAAAAACAAGAAGAAAAGAAATAGGATATTTATGATATAAATTGGGTAAAAATCTTAAAGCAGTTAGTTAGATTCTTAAAGGCCAATGATCCTTCAAATGTTCACTCGCGGATAATAGTAGGAAATTATTTATGATTATTAATTCTTTAAAAGCGTGTACTTAACTCTTTGTTGTACAAAACACGGTATTCCGACACTGGGATGGTGAATTAGAGGGATTCTCAAGAAACGTCGTTCGACGTGAAGTGCGAAATTTGTCTCTTCACACTGATCGATCCCGACGCATTTTTTTCTCTTTCTTTCCCTCATCACTTAAGGTAGAGTCACATCGCATGGTGATGTTTCTGTAACACCTTTATTTTCTTTCCCTCATCACTTAAGGTGGATTCACATCACATGGTGTTGTTTCTTTAACATCATTACGTTCTTTACCTCATCAGGTAGATTCACATCGCATGGCAGTGTTTCTGTAACACCTTTACTTTCTTTCCCTTATCACTTAAGATAGATTCACTTCACATAGATGTGTTTCTGTAACACCTTTACTTTCTTTATATAATATGACCATTAAATAACCGTTTTGACACTTTAGTCGAGTAGTCTCTGGGTTTCATGTACTGTACAATCCAAATTTTATATATAAAACCTTATCTGACGGCTAGTAAAATTTATATTTCTACTTTAACATATGTATCCTTCAACTAATGTGATCTGCAACTTTTATAGCAAAGTATCTTTTTGGCCAAAATAAATCAAATATTTAATCCAGTAGGAATAAAATAGTTTAATTTTCTTCACGTGCTGATATCAACAGATGTTGAATATCTGTCATGAGCAAAGCGGCACTAGACAACAAACATTTAAAGGAAGCGAAACAGTTGTAATTAAATTCCAGGACATCATTTATAGATATTAAAGAACTGTTGAGATCACCACGTGAAGAAAACTAAACTCTATTTTTCTACCGGGATAGTATTTTATTTATTTTGCCAAAAAATGATTTAATATAAAAACTGTGAAGATACTGACCTTAACTCGTGTTAGCTAAACTCTTACTGAAATCTTGAAATTAGGTAAAATATTTAAACAAATTAATCAGTTTTATTTTATTTTGAAGGAGACTTACCCCCAAATACAAATATTAGGGTGGGGGGGATGTACTCCCCTCTCTTCCCTCAAACCATGCACGCCAGTGCACAAATTGGTAATGGCTGACCATAGGTTTATGCGTAATACTGGAAACAAATTCAATTAAAAGATAAATGACGAGACAACCTTATTATGAAAATAGAACCAAGGATATTTGACTTTGGATACCAATGCTTCACCACTTAGCAATCCTGGTTCATCTCACATCATTCTGTTCCACCTAATAGAGTTTGATTCTAATATCATGATTGATCCTGTCTAAAACATGACGTATCAATTTAAATTTAATGTGTATTAATACTCGTCTGGCAGCATGAAAGCTTGAGTAGGATTTCGACAGGAAAGAATTTTTAGAAAATACAAACATAATCTTTTTTTCTAATTAACATTGAAAACATTTTGCTTTTCTATTAAGATCATTTGTTATGAATTGATATTAGGCTTATCTATAAAACGTGATACATGTAGACTACATCATTTATGTACAAATATTGAAATACTTTATTTTTAGCTTTAGTAGGCCCCTAACTTTTATAACTATAAAACTTACCTTTGTGATTCGCTAAGGTGGATGTATGGTCTCATACGTCATTCTCATTTTAGGCATAATTGTCTGGGGTTAGAATCCCGGTTTGATTTATTGAGGTTGCATTATCTTCACGCAAATTGTGGGTATATTTCAATTACATTTTAGTTCCCTCATTCCTATTCCAATAGCGTAATTAATGTAGGAGTATAATTCGGACGGGTAGTAAGACGTGGTGAAATGGTCTAAACTCTAACAAGCCATTACCCTCGCAATAAATTAGACTGCCGATGGTATGTGAGATTGGTGTTCGTATCGCAGTCGTGTATATTGAGGTTGTTGTATTAAATGTTTTCACACTCTCCCTCATTAAATGTGGTTACATCTCCTCTAAATTCCTCCATCCTCATCCCTGACACATTAGCCTAATTAGAACACATGTGTATAGGTAGTAAGATGCGGTGTTAAAAAAAAAGGGCGTAGTTAAAAACCAAATACTTTGATATGTATTAAATAGCAAAGTAATTTATATTTGTTAATTACGGTCATAGCCGCATCTAAATATCATATTCACTAAATTGAAATATGACACCTGAATACGAGAATGGAGCCCGGAACCTTTGAATTAGTATGCCAATGCTCTAACCTCTGGGCTATCCAGGAATATCATTATTGGTGTGATTATTCACTTATATTTTAGGGCAGAACCTATGAGGGATTTGCGAAAATCGCCGGATAAAAATGTGTGATCAATTAAGATCACGAGCAATCAGATAAAGCAGCCACCTTCAACTGGGTAGTTGGCTTTATGCTGCAAATTGTACAATAACAAATGTACAGTACAAATGCGCATATTGATCACACATTTATTTATAGCTGACGCTATCTTCACGTCCATAACAGACTATGCCTCAAAATATGAGTGAAGAATCACCCTGAGTACGGGATGATTCCTGGATAGCTCAGTGGTTAGAGTATGGTCGTACTAAAGTCAAAGGTACTGGGTTCGATTCCTGTGCCCAGGTATCATCTTTCAATTTAAAGAGTTTAATTTTTTTTAAACCCTGCGTCTTACTACCTGTTCAAGCTATACACACATGCAGGCCTACTAATTACGCTAGTTAGTTAGGGATGTGGAAGGTTGAATTAGAGGAAGTGTCTCTGAATTTGCGTGGAGGGAGAGTGAAAACTAATTTAGGAAAAAAAAAAAAACCACCCAAAACGTCCGAATGGGATTTAAACCCCGATCTACCTGAAATCTTTGTGTACAGATTAAAAAACCCAGCTGCTTGGAAAATAAGTTTAGCTATGTAGACTTGCCTCTATGGTTGTGAATACACCTTTAAACTTACACCCTTGCATTAAGGGGATATCACGTTACAACTGGGAGCTGTTTTCCTCCATCAACTGTGGGTGTTGAAAGGGTTAGAGGGTGAGGGGGTTAGCTAGTGACGCGAATAGGTATAGGGTGGGGAAAGGGGGAGGTTTGTGTGAGCTAGGAGATTAGCGTCTGGAGCCCATCGCGCCACCACCATGATGCACAAAATGTGGTCCATCCGATTCTTTTCTTCGTCCCTTCCCTTACCCACCTCTTTTTCTTCTTCCTATTTATCTCGCCAAAAAGTGAAGTGAAGTAAGCGTGACAATTGTTACGTCTGACAATAAGAAGAAGTTAGCATCCGTCTCTCACAATACATTCAATAGAAGGCTTTCTCTCCGGAGAAATGGGGTTGCCATAGAGAATGGTGTTAAGTTCTCTTTAGATATTTTTGATTTTTTTAAATTTATTTATATATATATATATTTGTTCCGTGGGATTATGTTACACTCTCGAACAAAATTTTGCGGTTATGCCTGGGCTATACGTGTATGTGGCCACTATAAGGGTTGTTTCAGTGCTGGTTGATATCTTCATTATGTTTTGAAATAATGCGTAGCTAAAAATGTTAAAAAAGGTTACTTTACTCAACGTAATTGTTTTGAATAGTGTTAAGTAGCAGTAAAAGAATATAAATGCAAACAAAGCTATTGCATTAAAAGAAAATACTGATAAAAAATACATCAATTACTTATTATAAGCTGTTATTCATTCAAATATATTAATTTTATATATCCATTTATTTTAGTTATATTTGAGTGTGTTAAACATTTTGAAATTCTTTTGGAAAATATCAAATTATAACTTAAAGGAAACATAACATTTTAAAATGATGTATCACCTTTTGGTTTTCTTAGAGATAAAATTGATCTTAAGTTTGAATATAGATTGATCCTTTTCTAAATAAAAAATCATTCAGTGATTACTTTTTATATTAAATTTAGATTTAATTAATTTTACATACGTTTTGATTAGTTTAGTGATAATTAGTATAATTTTACTTACAGTAAGTACATATGAGTGAAAGAATCATTTATCACACCAATCAAAAAATATAAAACATAGCCTATTAAATAAATATTTCAATTACTTGTATACATTTCATCAGTAATTAGCAATGCAATAGACACAAATGATTGAATTGAACAACATGGTTATTAAATTACAACAAAGTGGTTTGTGCCTTAACGATTACACAGTACTACTATATATTTTATATGCTAATACGCCACAGAAGTAAACTATTATTAGTTTTAAAATAATATGGCATCTGGTCTATTTATAGCTCCTAAGAAATCCACAGTTCTATTTAAAATTTTGATTTTACTCTGTCTAAAATATGTGTTCCTTCACATCATCTAAACTTCGGTTTTATAAGCACTCAAAATAACTTTTAAAACTGCAAAACTTTGAATCCCACAGCTTTTTGACATAGGTTTATTTCAAAAATTGATAACAACGTAATTTTGAAATACTTTAATAACTATATCCTAGGTCTAATTTCAAGCTTATACAACTTTCCAACTCAGCATGAGTATTTATTTTATTTTGAATAGCCCTTTCCTTTTATATATACGCTAAGTATTATCCTGTTAGCGACATATCAGGCAGAAAAGGATGATAAATGTAAATTGAACTGCACCGGAATTTGTTAATAGACATAATGCACATTTCTTATTTAAATTCATCCATTGAAGATTCATTCTGTTCCTACCGGGCCTGTTTAGGTGCACTAGCGGTGTACATAAAGTATTCGGAGATATTGCGTATTTTGGTCATATATAAGTCGGAGGCCACATAATATTTAACCACTGTACAATGTGCCAGATGCCACGTCATCTTGTACCATTGTACGATATATCAGAGGTCACATAATCTCATAGCCACTGAAATGTGAAATTTCTGAGGTAACGTCATTTTATAACCACTGTGCCATGTGCAAGAGGGCACGCAGTTTTATAGCAACTTTAGCAAGTACAAGATTATAAGTCGTTTTATAACCATTGTACCGTATGTCAGAAGCCACGTCATCTTATAGCCACTGTAATATGTGTCAGAGGTCACGGCATCTTAAAACCCTTGTACCCACGGGAGACTTCACATAAGTAGAATCACAATCGTGTGGACCATGTGATCAACTCAAGTTAGAGTGAAATTGCAATTCTTTGCGATACAAAGTCAGTAGTTTGAGTAGTGGTTGAAATTTTAAAACAGTATTTCGTAATCAGTATATTTTCTTTGAGAAATGTTTAAAATTTCTTACACTACAAATATGTTAACACGACAAATAATAAACAGTTGTCTAAAGTGTCTTTTAAACGTTTAGGCCAGGATATTTCATCGTTAATAATCTAGTATGAGCAGATGGTAGGTTAATTTATACGGAGAATACTAAAGATATATGCGAAATGAGAAATTCAAACGTGTGACAGTCTTAAAAAAAAGTGTTTTAAATCCTTTAACAATAATTGTGATTTATTTGAAACTCTACCTGAAAGTGTGAATTTATATTTGTTAATTATTGGATAAGAAATATTTTGGTTTAAACAGTTTAGTCACATTAAAAAAACACATCACAGTTTAGCCACCGTTAAGAAATCCGAACCATTAAGTGAGTATACAGTTTATTCATTCAGTTACATTCTTTAATTTCAAAAACTAGAATTAAACTAGTTCAAATTTAGACAAGAAACCTTGACAATATTTTTTTCCCCTTTTCCGGAGTGTTCTTTTAATTATATGGGGCACATAAAGAGTATCTTACACCTGGGACACAATTAAAAAAAATTCTTATGTAGACAAATGGTGCAAAATGTCTGTTAGATTACGTCTAGTAGTGCCAACATTTCTAAAAAAACAACAATAACGGCTGGTGCTTTTAACACGACAGCTATTCAACGGTTAAAAATAAATGGGGAAAAACATAAAATAGACCAAAGTCGTTGTTTCCACGTCACTTCAGACTATGACATCACGTTGTAGGGTGGGGCATCGAGAAAACCTCACAACACCGACTAGAATTAAAGGAATCATCTCAACGCTAAATCGCCAAGACATATCATCACGTCGGGTCGCTAATCGCTTGACCAAATTTCGAACGCTTGATGGTGAAGGAAATAATCACTTTGTAGCACGCATCTTAACGTTCAAAGTTGTTTTCAATGGAAGAGGGGGCGTTTTGGGAGCACCGCGACGTCCTCTTTCAGTGTGAATGTGAGGGGAAGGGGGAAAGGATAAAATTCAGACGATGGAGGCGACAGCGGTGACGACGGCGCCTCTCGCGGCGACATCCAGGTGAGGGTGTGGGGTTCGATGATGAGGCTTGGGTCGTCGTGACGATCCCCAGCGGGCGCTGGCGGCTAGTAGCGTCGGATCGACGACGCTGGCCTCTTCACCGCAGCACGACCCCGACAGCCAACTGAATGGCGGCACCTTTCTGAAAGACACAAACAAACAAGAAACTAAATGTGCTATCTTACCTGCATGCGACGTGGATGAAACCCGTATCAGTGAAAGTGTGAACACAGGCCTTAAATATATATCAGTGTATCAGGAAGGCCAAGATTCGAATCCCAGCCACAGGTTCTTAGGTGATTTTTTTCCCTATATAGTCTACCACTCCTCCTGCACGCCAATATGGGTATATTTATTCTAAATTTCGCCTTAATAATCTTTACCCCATTAGTTTAAATATACAAATAACATATAATAAGACATGAAGCACACACAAAAAATAAAAATCTAGAACCTAGTTATAATAATCAGTCAAAGTAAGACTGCTTGCTATATTTTTAGGGTAAACGGAGTGTATATAAACTCTGAATTTAAATCTAATCTTTTGATCGACTAGCCCTGCCGATTGGATCTGATTTTAACGAGGTGTACAAGAGCGTAGCGACCCAAAATATGTATTAGTGATGTTAGATGTTGTTCATAGTAATTTGTTTCGGCCGTACTCATGTGCGTTGAGGGGTTGAGATTCACAAAATGATCAAACCACCTTATATATATATATACCTTTGTTTGGAACTTAGTAGTGTTGAAAATCTAGTTTTTATGTACCATGAAATAAGAAAGCTTAAGAGTCGATTTGGAAGTCACTAGCAGTGCAATACTATCTCATGCACTAAACGATTGCAAAAACAATAGTTACCCCTTCTAATCCCGCTTTTCCCGCATATTATTAACCATCAAGCCATAACTATTTTTTTAACACCGTATATAACTAGACGTTCGTGCTTTACGCGTATGTATTAATTACGATAATGTTTTAGTAATGAGAAAGGATGAATTTAGAGGAAGCGTACCTGCATTTGAATGAAGGGAGAGTGGAAAACCATTTTAAAAAATACCACCCAAATTAGATTCGAACATTGATCTCCCCATCATCAGCGGTTCGGTTTATTGTGAGGGTGACACCTGTAAATTCGTTTAAAATTGATACAATTTGGAAATATAAAGTTTATTATTTCGGGTTTTACCATGCTAAACTAACAATGGGACATGCAGCAAACTATGATGGAATTATGGTAGGAATGAGCTTTTAGAACATACAAATACATATGTTTTGCGGTAACGATGATAAGATTTTATTAACTTGTTAGTGTTATTTCATAGGTATTGATAATATCTATTAATATTTACAGTTTTTGATCATAAAATGACTCCAGTGGGGGATCCATGGGAGATGGATGAGGGGGCCTATTGCTCCCCCTCTCCCCTTGCATCGAGAATATTAAAAAAATATTGAAACCAATAGCTTAATGTTGTAAAGAATGACACGACCTCCCTCGCCCTAGCGACCACTTCAATAAAGGCCCGCCCGTTGACACACTGTTGGTGGACTAATGCAAGTTTACTAGTATTAGCTTACTAACATGGTAGTTGTGTTGACACGCATTTTTCAATGCTATTAGTTTCGATTCTAAAAACATGGCTGAAAATGAAGTGGTGCTAACTGGTCTCTCTATTGGAGCCATTTTTTTTAAATCACTGCATCTCATTTCTCGTTCGGGTTAGTTATACGCATATATATTCCGTTCACGATAGGTTTTTACCTGGATGACAATTCGAAAATCATATGTCTAGGCTTTGGTTTGCCAACACTTGTAAAAGATCACAGTTTTGTTATAAATGTAAATATCTTTAATTACCTGTTATATTTTACATTTAAAATAACGTAAACTTAACTTTTCTCATACTATTTCATTTTTTTTAAATAATTTCTTTTTATCCAACTCGAAACAATATTTTAAACATAATTAAAAGTACTTATTTTTCGTTTTGGAACGTTACTGATTTTGTGTAATATAGTGCACACATCAATACCTTTTAATACAGGCATCGTATTTATTAGTAAAAAAGAAAATTATTATTTTTTTACATACAATACATTATTTTATGATATTTTATCGTATTTTTGAAATATTTAACTGAATAAAATATTTTCATCAACTGCGTGTCTGCATCATTGTAAAAAACTTGTTTACCGTCATGTTCAATCATATGGTTTAGATACTTCAGTCACCATTTTGAAGCTATGTTCGTTAGAAGTTTTTGTGAAAGTGGTGTTAATATTTTTTTAAAGGGGAATAAAACTATAAATAAACTTTGTGTCCGACCTCAAATAAACATATAAATAATATTGGCCTATATTACTGTGGTTAACTATCACATAAATATATTACCATCTGTTTTCATTAAAGTCATCCAAAGTGATAGATGTCAGCTGTTGGCTTAGTGATGTATTAGGGATTACTTCTAGTAACATTTCGTGCTGACATTCAGGTAAACTTAGCTCTTGAATGACTTATAATAATTACGATTATGTGCTAGGAAGAATGAGTTTAAAATAAGATGGGCGGCCAAATAAATTACAATTTTTCAGTAAACGCAATTTATCATAATTAGTTGATCTATTTAAAAAAAATTGTTTAATATAAACAAAATAAAGGATGACCTGGCGGTCTAGGGCTAAAGTGTCAGACTTCTATGCTGGCGGCCGGGGTTCAATCCTCGGTCCCGGCACAGATTTATCTGATTACCAAACCCTTCCTTCACCTCTGACAAGATATCTTGTGAATGTGGGGAATGCCAGGCCTCCACCGTGGTTCGGATTCCACGTTAAACTGTAGGTCCTTCATTTCATCTCACAATCACCTTACCATTACACATTAGCGTAAGTGCGTATAACCCGAACGGGTAGTAAGACGCGGTGCTAATAATAATAATAATAATAAACAAAATAAAAAAGTTAGTGTTTAGTGTATATGTCTGATATGATATTATTAATATGATTTCATAAAAATTAATATTTCCTATTAAAAGTGACATTTGTAGATCACATACCATTAAGTATAAACCCAATAATGAATAGTATTCTAGTTGTATTTAAATAGTTTTCAAAAAGTTACTTCATATCCAAAAACGTGTTTATATTATGTACAGTTTGTATTGGATAGGAAGTAATTCTATTGACAAATACTACATATAGAAGATGGAAGAAAGTAGCTATACACTATTAAGTATATATGAAAGGAGAATTTTGGGGGATGAATGATTATAATAATTAGAGATACGAGCCGTAGCATCATAAAGTCACAACCAAGCCGCCGATAGATATGATGTAAATGACAGCCCATATTAGCCGATGATATTCCCACGTTTATCACAGATTCTGCCTTAAAATATGAATTAAAAATTATCCCGGGAACGGGATGAATCCTGAAAAGCATAGGTGCCCTAAGCCAGAGGTCCTGGTTTCGATTTCCGTGTCCGGGTGTCATTTTACAATTTATTCGTATACAAACGTTACAAATACATAAATATATTTTAATATAGAAGTCACAAAATTTATATCCAAAAAGAGAAATAATATATACTGCAAGTCTGCAACTCGCTACAATTTTGACTTTAGTGACGTCACGGTTGAATCTAGTTTATTCGAGAGTAGCTAAGGACAATCTTCGTATTTAAATTCTACGCATGCA
>JBCFYV010011172.1:41719731-41751437 GCA_039000515.1 Timema cristinae
CGGAGATACGGCGGAGTTTTGCTTCTGTAAAGTACCCTAAAATTCATTTTCATGGTTAAAATGAAAATATCCAGTATATTTATAATCTTAATCAACACTTAGATACGAATTTTAATCAAAATCGTTAGAGCCGATTTTGATAAAGTCTATTTTTCTCTTTTCGCCTTTCTTAAACTACTCTTAATTTTAAGTTTAAACATAAACATGGACAGAGTAATTGCAGAGACCACTTTTTTGGGTTTGAGTGGTCTTGAGACATCAACATCAAAAAAGTGGTCTCTGCAATTACGTCTGTCCATGTTTATACGTATATATATAGCTTGAAATGTATTGGTTTTATAAAAATATGCTTCTTATAAAATATTTGTTTTGTAAAGAGACTGCATATTTGTAACTATGAGTAATTTCGTATCTCAAATAGTTTAGGAGATATTATAAAAAAGATAATTTACGCATCAGACTGGAGCCCTTAAAGTCATTTTGCCGAAGTAGTAAGATAAGCTATTTGTTTGGAATATTTAGAAATGCTTAGAAATGAAATTTAATCAAAATCGTTAGAGCGATTTTGATAAAATCGACTTTTTCTCTTTTTGCCTTCAGTAAACTACCCTTAATTATAGTGTTGGATATCTAATTACAAAAACACCTCGGGGCAACGCTATCAAAACCCTAGATACCAAGTTTTAGCCTGATCGGTAAAATAGTTTAGGCTCTAGTTGGAGGTACAGACAGACAGACTGAAAGTCAAAATAACTTTTTTTTTTTATTCGGGGGGTCATGAAACGTCAATAATCATCAAAATCTTGTGTTCGATTTTTTGGACGATCACAATACTTTCTCTACCTGTAAGATAGTAATAAAGTAAAAAAGTCAGAAATGGAACAAAGCTAATATAAAATACCGTCATCAAAAATAGTTACAAAAATAAACTAATCACTTTAATTTTATGGTTTTATGCACCCTCTATCTAATTTTGTCGCCCTTCTTCCATTATGTTGACCACCTCATCCCCTAGGTGCACTGTCTCACAATTTACTAGCTCCATAGCCTTTCACACGTTTAATTAACCAGGCAATTATTTAATAGGATGATAGTAAGAATTTTGTGGAAACTTGCGGCCGTAATAAATTAAGTGGTTTTACTGCCTCGCGATAGTTTGGTTTTGTGGTATACGCCCTGCTCAATTCTTCAAAGGTTAGGGGTGATAAGGGTATGGGTATGTATAGGTATGTTTTTCAATGAATGGAAGGAAAGAATTAAATGAATGCATTCTGCATTTTATGCTCAGTTTATAAACAACAAATGAGTTGTTGGTGATGTAAAGTTTAATGTTTGTTTTAATTAGCTTAACGCAACGTTTTTGTTATATTCGTTATATTAATAAAATTAAGAGTATATGTTGTGAAAAAAAAATAAAAGTAAGAAAAAAAATATATTAGTTATTTTAATTAAATATATATTTCTCCTAATGTTGTATGTAAAAAAAAAATATAGTTCAATTTCATCTAGCTCAGTTGCACGAGGAAACTTAATCTCGGGACCTCTGGGTTTAGATACGCACTTATACTTAACCTGCCTGCGGAGCTCCGGTAAATCACATATCTAGGTTAACATATTTATATAACATTTGTTTTGTTGTCAAAGCTATAATTATTATATCACAATCTTAATCCAATTTAAATCATTCGATAACAAAATAAAAAAAAAACCTTTTTCCTTACATTTTCAAAGGCAAAATAAAACCAACATATATACCTAAGTCCAACCACGTACAAAATTATGGCACAGAAAGTTTATTATTTACCCTTAACACAATTAGACTTCTTTGAGTCAAACAAAATAGCCACAATGCTCACAGCCACCTATTATTTACCTTTTTTTTTATTAAAACCATCCTCAGTCCCGCAATAATATAAGAAAATTGAAACTTCTCACCCTAGTCCATCTGTAGTCGAGAACTCGATCATATGTACATATCTCTTTATGTTTACTGAAGGATATGCATGTCCTCACAAACTCTTCAAGTAGTAATCAAGATCCTGGTGTACATCCTTTCATAATCTTAAACTGGTAATAAGTAGTGGAACAAGTCCTTTTTTTCTTCTTTTCTAATGATTGTAAAGTGTTTACATCCCGGCATTAATATCACTTCTTTTCAACACCACGCCAATAACAAAACAAAAGAACCTTTCCAATACACGCCAAAGAGGTGATACCATTTAGAAGTAGTAATATTGTTGGAATAGTGACGTATGGATGATTGTAAATAGGGATTATAATTAAAGGGGATGGTTTTCTTTGTCACAGATTTGCCCCCTAATGTTTCAGAAGTTAGTTTTAGTATTGAAAACTGCTACTGGAACATTACCAGCCATTGGTGCACTTAATGTGGTAGGAGTTAAGGTCCATTGTCTAACGACTTTTCCTTTCTTCTAAACTTGGCACCGTTGAGATCCTTGCAGGTAAGGTTGCTCGGAAATGTACATTCATTTAACCCTTTACATATTGGTTTATAGGTTTTGAAAACGCGCACTTGACTTATGTCGGTGTCCTCGCAACCAAAGCGACAAATTAAAACACCTGCTCCTGGGTTTCAACCGCACTACACCAGCTATTTGAGCAAATTCAAATGGCACTCTAGTTGTCCTCCAGGTGAAACATTTGTCTACTACCTTGGGTTTTACATAACTTTTTTTTTTACAAACATTTACACAAATATGTTACATGGCTAATGCTTGCCTTATATAGTATAAGCTGTTAGTATTCTCTAGACCTACATACAATTGAATTACTAACACAAAACAAAACTACCCTCATTACATTGAAACAAAACCACACTTTAGCAATAGACTGGATATATTAAAATTATTAGTTTACACACTCTTTAACTAAACCAAAATTCTTAAATATTAAATAGCTAAGTGGATGGCAAAGGTTAGATAGAAACATAGTCGTGTTACAATATGAGACTCTCCTCTTGCAACTTATGAGACAATTGTTCAAAAAAAAAAAAAAAAAAATCGTGAACTCATGCCAAATTGGTGTTTCCTGAAATGTACTGTGCCCCCAATCATCTTAAATTGATCCACTAAACTCACCCTAACTGTTTGGGTACCTACAGCCCCCTAGGCTTCTTATTACACCACTGGTCGCGAATGCTGACTCTCATAATATGAATTTCAACTTCTTAAAGTGAGATTATCATAACAATCCTCTGCCAGGTGATTTACATACACCATATGATAAAATTAAACAAGTTAAAAATAATAATTACAAACATTAGTTGATTATATGAAGAAAAAAAACCTTTTTCAAACCCTGAGATAAACATAGACTACAATGACACAATATATTAAATAATATAGTAGTTTGACATAACTATTCAATGAAATTATAGGTGGTTTAGAAATAGACATACAAAATGTTATAAAGTTCCCTATCATAAGTATAGGCCTACCATGGAAATACTGGGCCATTTTCACATAAATATCAAGCACTTATAATAAGGTGCTACACGTATGAATAATTTATAACTTCATAGGGTGTTTTAAAATAAATACTAAGCGAAATAATAAAAAGTACATTTACACAATGTTGTCTGTTATAAGATATGGGAAATAACTTCCCTCGTTCCTGACTGCAAGGAGCGTAATGACGGAAACCAGGTACCACACTTGCTGGGGCCTGCTTATGGCAACTAATTGGTGAAATCAAAAGTTCCGGTGCGTCTCTTCTCAGCTGTTGGGGCTACACATCTCAAGTATACAGTACATACTTGTAAACACACAAGCCCTATCATAGGGTAACAATTGCAGATAAAGTTCATGGATTTAACTTCTTTTTCTTAAAATAACTTCATTATAATTAAACTGAAAATGCTTATAACGTCTTAGACCTCGTCATGTTACTTGTCTGCTTCCCATACATGAATAAATCATGACCTTGGTTGTGATGTTACTTTACTCTCAGAAAATCCCACTCTCTTGTCTCTTCCTCTAACTATATTTTCTTCTGACATATACAAAAAATAAATAAATAACCTTCAAAGTTTCACCATAAAACAATTAATAATTCTCGATGCTATTCATTTCCAATAAAAGTTGTGTGGGTTCCTGCCCTTCCACAAGTTTTAATATTCATGTGACTATCACAAGTCTGCCCAGTCTTAACAGCTACTGGCACAGAGGGAATAGCCTTAATGTTGACGCTGGTTATAACCATTATACATATATTTTAAATACTCACAGGATTTTCTCTCTCTCATTTTGTAGGCACATTCTTATCGTGTAGGTCTTCGGGGTGCATCTTCTCTTCACATGGGGTATTTCTTAACTTCTTTGACGTAGATACTTTAACAATAACAAATAATCTATTACTGATTTTCGAAATTATCCATTATAATTCTTAAGTAATAATTGTGGGATAAATTACCCTTTCCACAATACAAAAAAAAAAAATTCTCCACACTTTTGTTTTATCTTTCTTATCTTTCCTTAGATTGATACCTGACTTGTATAATACGGTGTGTACCTTCCAACCTTGAGAAAAAAATGCCGCAGGCTATTTGTTGGATGCTGGGAATCGTTCACCAATCTTTCCTAGAGTTTCTAAATTCTTCTTATTTTTTTTTTTTTTGTAGTTTTAAGTGTTTTAATTGTGTAGCCGGCTTTAGACATAATCAATTGTAATCCACATTGTTGTATTTCCAGGCCACCACCCATGCAGTGCTGGCAAATCGTAGAACCATGTAACTCATTTCACTGGAGAGGCGGATCACGAAAGGGTTGACCAGCCCTTAATGTTAACATTTAATTTGCTTTTAAAATAATTGAATGTTTTACTAATACAAGTCTATAATCGCCTTTTTAAGATATTGATATCAATATTGTCTTCCCATGCTCAAATTTGAAGTCAAGTGATGATACTATTTAATTATTTGTACAAAAGTTGGCTACTTCTGTTCTTCTGACTGACAAACACATCGATGACTCTGTTGTTGAAGTTTAGAAATTCAACATTTACATCCTTAAGTATAGAACAAACAGCCAGCGAATTTAACCAATCTTGTCCTATGGTGCTCTTGAATCTAATAGACAACTCAGAGATAATCCTTCAACTTCTAACATAGGCTATGGGCACGTCGGATTTCCTGACATCTCCATTTCTTCCTCTTCATTCAGTAATTCTTCCCTAAGATCTACACCAAGGGTGTTAACTTTTTCTTGACATACTAAAAATGCTCCCAGAGTGTGTGGAACCTGCGACCGGTCTGGGCTGCCTACATTGCAGGTCAACAGTTTCCCTCTTTGACGATTACACTGTAAGAAATAATCATAAATTTTCCATACAACAATATTGTATTTGTCCCATACTTTATAATATACCATACGGACATCGGAATTTTCCCATATGTCTATCGAACATTTCCAATGCACCCAAAAGTATCCATACATTTATATGGGAAAATTTCAACTTGAATGGGAAATACCGATTTGTAGCTCAGTGCGCATGCGCTATAATAGAAAGAGAGAGAGACACGTTTGTCTTCAAGTTCAGAAGAAGTTCGCCATATTTGTTTAGAGAAGAACATAGTGTAAATAAAAAAGTTATCGAATTATTAATTTTTTTGTTAAAGGAGTATATTTGCTGCTGTAATTTCTCACCAGTTAGTGAAGAACAAGTTAATTATTTATGAATATAATTCATGATGTGAAAAATGGAGGAATTTCGCTTGTTTAACCCAAGTTTGTAATAAGAACAAAACACCACGTGGCAGTGGTTTATTTTGTGATTCAAATTGGTTTCATCTTGTATAGAGATTGAACTATAATTTTCCTACATGTGACTAAAGCTTAGTAAAATGGGTGTATCACTTGTAATATCGAAAAAAATTAGGTATCCTACCAAACTATTTTATTAACTTAAAATATAGGCTGTGTCTGAATAGTAGCGCACTTTTACCCTAGTGCACTTTATTCATTTAAAGGGCGTAAGTCCTTTTTGATGTTGTCTGAATTCTTTTAAAGTGATCTGATGTGATGTGCTCCTTATGTGCACTTATAGGTAAAAAGATTTTAAAGTGCCTAAATAAGTATTATTTGTATGGTATGAGAAAAATACCAATCAAGTATATAAAAATCACAATCTTAATGGCGGTCAAATATTAATTTTTCCATACACAGGTATGGGAAAAATACCAACGAAGTATAAGAAAAATACAATCAACATAAAGGAGAAATTGTATTTTTTCCATTATCCAAACATGGAAAAAATACCGACCCAGTAAATGAAAATTACTACCGACGTGTGGCACTTTTCCCATGACTGTGTATGGGAAAACTTCAATACTTGTATGGGTTAATTACTTCCAATACATGTAAGGAAATTTTACCACAGATTTTTCTTACAGTGTACATTTACATCAACTGGTTGAGGATGATGACTAGAACCACGGGATGCTTGCCCTTGATAAACTGGACCTATGTTAGCTGGTACCCTATGTTGAGGGTTCGTCTGGGACGGTTGAAATGGGGTATGGGAGTTACTCCTAGACCTAAAGTCCCTGTCGTTGTCCCCATAAGGGTGGTTCCTAGGTTGGGGAAAAGGTCCGTTGACTGACCTCTTGTCTCTTACTTCAAGGTTATGATGGGGGTTTTCCCGACCTCTACCAGTATAGTGGTGCTCTGACTGGGCTCCCCAAACTAAACTACGGCCTGAATGGTCGTGAGGAGGTCTATCTCTCCTCCACGCTTCCTGTGGACGTGCTCTCAGTTGAAACTGTGTAGTAGGTCCTACCCGCTGTTCCACGTTCGGCCTCCTATGAAGTGGGGAACTAAACTGTCCTACTTTGTCCCTACGCCTATCCTGTTCCAAAGCGTCCAAGCGCTGCAGTCCGGCCCTAAACTCCTCCAAAGTGTTGTAGGTAATCCCTACCAACATCTCGCGGTACCGTATGGGTAGTTGATGCGTGACCATATATATCAACTCAGAGTCACTGATGTTTGACTCGAAATTCCTACTTTTACTATACATGTCGGCAAGGTAACCCTCCAGAGTACCTCCGTTCTCATGGTACCTTGACGCATGTAATTTAGCCCTCATTTGGCCCTGGATCTCCACACTCCAAAACATGGCTAGGAATCGGGTTCGAAACTCCTCCCAGCCTGTGATGCTTTCACGCACTACCGACCACCAAGGCAAAGCGTCACCAGTGAGGGAACTGCCCCCTAACCTTATTTTTTCCTTATCATTTAGTCGACGCCCTTCAAAAAGTTCCTCCAGAGTGTTGAGGTGGCTAACGGGATCCTGCCCACTCCTACGATTGAATTTAGGGAGTCTATCCCCAAGAGCCCGGTCTCCTAAAAGGGTACACAAAGATGAAGAAAATGGGCTTAAGTCGCCCAGCCCTCCTAACCTGACCTGGTCTGACAATCCCTCAAGCTGGTTCTTTACCATTTTTACCTCCTCGGCTGTATCAGTCAACCTCTGATCCAACACCACCTGGGTTTTGGCTAAATCCCGGTTCTTGTCCTTCAGTGAGCCAACAGTAGAGTTCAGAATCCCCAGTGTATTTGTCTGACTCTCGTTTCCTGTGCGCACCTCTAGGCTTAGTCTATTCAATCCTTCCTCTAGCTGTGCGACCTGCTGTTCTTGCTTCTGTGCCGTCAACCTTTGGTTTGACTCCAAGGTCAGGCTAAGCTCATCCCTTGACTCCAGGATCTCTTTCTTAACACTGGCCAGCTCCTGCCTGAACCGCTCTTCAGTGGCCTCAACTCTAACCTCAAAGTCGGCCCTGGTCTTGCCTATTGCCGCTGAAAACTCTTCCCTCATACTGACCGTTAATGAACCGATGTGAAGCATAATCTCACTGCGGGTTTCCTCCTGAGTAGAAACGAGCTTTCTCTCGAGGACTAACTGCCCTTCCCTCATCTCCATTAACAACTGTTGGATACCCGCCATAAGGTCCAACGAAGGGGTACTATGGGGAACTTCCATAGGGAAAGGAGGGATTTTGTCCCCGTCTGGTGACGGACCCTCAAAATAAGTTTGGGATGAGTCGTCGCTCAAATCCTCAACCACTACTTGGTCCCTAACTACCTTTTCCTGCTGTGGTGTCGTGGTAGCAGCATCATCCTCCAACCCTACATCAATTGATTGTCCATCCATTATTGTGGGTAAAACCTCAGCCTCATACCTAATGTTTATCTTAGACTGTCCTCTGTCCCTACTTCTAAGAAAATACCCTTCCTGGCTCATAACCTAAACCACATTTGAAAATACTAGGTTGCTCTATCCTAACCTTATCGAAAAGCCCCGCGTTAAGGCGCCACTGTGAAAAAATAAATAAAAAAAAGTTTAGAAAAAAAGTACTTATTTTAATTAAATATAATCTCGGGACCTGTGGATTTAGATAGGCACTTATACTTAACCTGCCTGCGGAGCTCCGGTAAATCACATATCTAGGTTAACATATTTATATAACATTTGTTTTGTTGTCAAAGCTATAATTATTATATCACAATCTTAATCCAATTTAAATCATTCGATAACAAAATTAAAAAAAAAAACCTTTTTCCTTACATTTTCAAAGGCAAAATAAAACCAACATATATACCTAAGTCCAACCACGTACAAAATTATGGCACAGAAAGTTTATTATTTACCCTTAACACAATTAGACTTCTTTGAGTCAAACAAAATAGCCACACTGCTCACAGCCACCTATTATTTACCTTTTTTTTTTATTAAAACCATCCTCAGTCCCGCAATAATATAAGAAAATTGAAACTTCTCACCCTAGTCCATCTGTAGTCGAGAACTCGATCATATGTACATATCTCTTTATGTTTACTGAAGGATATGCATGTCCTCACAAACTCTTCAAGTAGTAATCAAGATCCTGGTGTACATCCTTTCATAATCTTAAACTGGTAATAAGTAGTGGAACAAGTCCTTTTTTTCTTCTTTTCTAATGATTGTAAAGTGTTTACATCCCGGCATTAATATCACTTCTTTTCAACACCACGCCAATAACAAAACAAAAGAACCTTTCCAATACACGCCAAAGAGGTGATACCATTTAGAAGTAGTAATATTGTTGGAATAGTGACGTATGGATGATTGTAAATAGGGATTATAATTAAAGGGGATGGTTTTCTTTGTCACAATGTGTATGTCTGTCTGTCATGAATGTTGCACCTTTTATATCCTACAACCTTTTTACCCTCTTTAACAACGCTTTAAAAATTTTGCTCTTTTTACATTAAAATATTTATCCGGGGTTAAGCTGGGAAATCAATGTAAAGTGGGATTAAAAGGGCAAACAGGTCAAACATGGTAAAACTGGTCAAAGAAAATCTGGTCAAAAAGTGCAGAAAAGACAAAAGGCAAAAATTTCCAAAAATGACCAAAATGTAAAATGTCCAAATCGGCAAAAAATGGCACAATTGAGCAAATCTGATAAAAAAAATAGTATTAAGGCCAAGAATCAAATCATAAAAAATGTAATTATTATAAAGGTTGAAAGGGGTAAAAGTAATTAAAAAAATTTAAACGTGTAAATTTCCATAAAAAAAGAAAAATGGGTAAAAAGATTTAAGAGCCAGAAAGCGTAAACGGCTTAGAAAGAGTAACGTTGCTAAAAAATGGTGAATTGGGCATTAAGGGGAAAATAAGGCAAAAACTATATTAATTTAGGGTAAAGAGGGTAACAAGGTTAAGAATATGTAAAGCGTGCAAACAGGGTAGAATGGGTAAAATGGGTAAAGCTGGTAAATGGGTTAAAAAGGTTAAATGAGCCAAATGCAATTAAAAAAATGTAAAATACTTTATGATAGGATTTAACAACAACCCAAATAACCAATGATTTATGCTGTGACATTCTTCTTTCTTATTTACTATCCCCAAAGTATTGTGTATATAGAAGTTATAACATAATTTTTAAAAGAAATGTCAGTCCTTAAAACATGTTTATATTAAATCTCTATTGTAACATTGTGTATTAGTCAGCCTACTTGCACGTTTTCTATCAAAATTTAAAACAATAAATGATAAATATATACACATATTTTAATATGTGGTTACTATTCTCTGTGGTTAATTGTATATACTAAAAATATCAAAGCTACTTTGTAGGTTTCCCGTGAGAAGAACGGGTAAACGAGCTAGTCTTAAATATTTTTTAACACTGGGGTCTATAATTAAATAAGGAAAAGGGATTTTCACGAATGGGTTGGAAAATTATTACCTTAAAATAAAATATAGTACTATAATATTCAAAATATAATTTTAATTTTAACATAACATCTAGTGTAACTTAATATTGGAGTATAACTGGCCTCGTGGTTTAATGGGCAGAGCTTCAGAACCCGGGTTCGATCCTCGGCTGCAAAAGGGGGATTTTTCTCAAAATGGGAATCATTCTCATATTCACCCAAGTTTGCTTAGTTAGGCTTAAGCTAGGTCAAGAGCTTCATTGGCTTAACCTCATCATATTCACCATCATCTCATCGGTACATGAAAATATCCTCCACGAAAAGAATGTACGATTAATACATTCGGGCGTCCCCTGGGCAACAGTACATTAGTACTGGCAGATATTTCCACAAATTGAGCTACGATTGATGTAGCTCAGACATGCCATATATATAATATTGTATTATATCAAAAATTGTAATGGTAGATTTCAAAGTCGCTTCATTAAAAACATAATATTATATTGATGTTCTCTTCATTTCCACTTAAAGGTAGTACTCATTCCTTGACGGATTACACTATAGCTTTATCTTATATGCTACGTCATAGTGGACACAATTAAGGTAAGTTTGCTACCTTAAAGGATAAAAGAAATCCAAGCTGTAATTTTCTTTAAAATCAATTTGAAATTAATGTGTGATCCATGAAACTGAATCTCGTCCTTCAACACAACACTTTATTATTATTATTATTATTAGTATTAGTATTATTATTATTATTATTATTATTATTATTATTATTGTTATTATTGTTATTATTATTATTATTATTATTATTATTATTATTATTATTATTATTATTATTATTATTATTATATAGAAAAAATCACTATTTATCAAATACGATTTAAAAAAATTTAGCATTTATAATTGTTTATTTTTAAAACTATTCACGCTGAAATTATAGCCCTCTCTTTCAAAATTTAGGTTAAGATAATATATTGTGGAGATATATACTATCCCAATATTTCGCAATTGTTGGCATATATATGTTTGATCAAAAACAATATAGCCTAACTGGGATTTAATATTTTCTTACGAAACGGTATTGTTTATGTTTGTTTTGTATTTAAAATGTTATTTTGATTTTCTTTGTAAATTACTTTAAGGTAATCCCGTTCCAATATTTATATTGATCTAGGAGGTAATCAGATAAAATAATTTGAATATTGTCCTCATTACAATTTATAACATCAGAGACTGTGTATATTTTGACGTTTTTCATGTTTTAGTGGATTATATAAAATATAAAAGTAAAAAAAAGGTAAAATAAAGTCTTATAAAGAAAATATAAAGGTCAAAGCGAGTATTCTAGAGCCCATCTCATGGTTGTTGTTTTTTATTATTATTCCCGTTTGTTGGATATTGCATTATCTAAACTCTTAAGACGTTTAACGTTTTAACATCATTTCATCTTTATTTTCGTTTCTCTTGCATGTGATAGTTGAGAGTCTGATTCTTTTTGTTTTTCTTTCGTATTGTTTCCTGTAAGATTAACGGTATTCTTTTGTTTCACCCCAAGAAGTATTACGTATTTCATTTGTTTGTTTTTTTCCACAATAGACCAAAAAAAATCCTTTTATGTTTTTATGGTGCCAAGAAATGGGTGTATGTGAATCGTGAGAATGTTTTGTTGTCAGAAAAAAAGTTTTTATCTTCGCTTCCGTCATTGCTTAGGAACATTGTATATATTTTTAAGGATAGTTTTGGTGGGGGAAATGGAGGGGAAGGAGTACGTACAGCACGTGTTCGTGTTTATTTCGTGGGAAATTCTATAGCCGGTATTATTCAAATTACAACTACTTTAAAATAAATAAACGATTGAATATAATTAAGGAAAAGTGATTCAGCACTTTTTACAAATCAACCGAATCTATATGATATATTTTCGCCCCAAGCTAAGATAGTATACATTTTTATGGTATGTAAACTATTTCATTTTTAAAGCTTTTCTAAAAAAATATTAACTTCATTAACATAAATAATCACAATAAAACTGTCAACAAAACGGACAATAAAACATACAACAAAACTCTAGCTTCTTATGACTACATAGGTTACATAACAATTCTGTTCTTTTCAGACTCAGAAATATTTATTAGAACACTTTTTTTTCAATAAACCTCTTTTTTAATAAACTTTTTTTCGTAGATAATCTGTATATTTACTGACGCACATAAAATGATATAAAAGATATTCAGAAACGTTTTTAAATCCTTTAAGTGCCTACTTCACAAATTGTATTTGAGACGTAATGATTCTCGCATGGCAATACGAATGAATTTTAGGAGGAGTTGCCAATTTATATATTTGTGTCTGTCACTTTTATCCCTCCCTCCCTCTCCACCACCTAAGAGACGAGAAGATTCCTGTGTTTTGTCAATGGCTACACCACCCACGCAGAATCTTATGGCAGAATTCAGACTCGTCTACCAGCTAATGAGACATTCCCCCTCAATTCCCCTCATTCCCCTTTTACAACCAAGTAGGAATAGTTTTGCTCGTTCCTGTCAAATTACTTTAAAGTTGCGTTCACCACTCTTAACTTGACTTATTTTTGTTTTTTTCAGAAATGACTGTTCTTCTAAAGGGAGATAGTTGATAATTCTGGTTATAATTGATAGTTCTGGGGATAGTTAATAGTTCCAATAAATAACTGTTCCGTGAACAGTATACCTTGTTATCTTTGAGCTTGAAGTTGATATTCCCCTTGGTGATAAATTTGATTTTTCGCCTCAGTAATCCATATAGACAGAAAATACATTGATACTACATTCAATAGTATATTATATTAACAGAGGATAAGGCACTTAAAGTGATTTAAGATGTCATTCTCATAATAAATGTCAACATTTTAAAACAATATGACCAAGGTCATCAGACATTCACACCCTTATAGGCCTGTGGCATCCTTGTGAGGTGGATTAGAATCTCGTGGCACCCTTGTCAAGGGGATTAGAATCTCGTGGCACCCTTGTCAAGGGGATTGGAATCTCGTGGCACTCTTTTAAGAAATATCGTAAGCGTTTGGTTTTTTCTATCTTTTTATTTTCCATCCAAAGTAGAAAATATCATGCTATCGTACTAAACAATTTATCAGTGTTCTAATTTTGTAACTATTTAAGATTAAAATTAATATTTTTACTTATTTCTCTACTGAGTTAATTGAAAGAGATAAATAACAAACACACTGAATGACATAAATAAATAAATGCAGTTATAAAGTAAAATAGATTTGGAAATAAATAGACTCGCACACTAAACAACCATAATGTGAAATCAGTAACGATGAATAATGTGTAGTCATCAAAAAGGAATCAATTATCACTTCGTGTGCTGTGGCACGTGAAATTCGTAAAAAATAAAATATTGTTTCTTTATTTTGATTATTTTATGTTTATATTTTATTTTATTTATTATAATTCCTTTTAACGCTTTCCTTCTCAAAATCCTGCAGCACCCCTGGCCGTTCTTGTGGTACCCCAAAGTATCGTGGCACACCGGTTGAAAATCCATGACATAGGTACTCGATATATTGTTAGAATTTTAAATGTATAGCACCTGAACATTTTACAGCCTTTATTTGGTACATAAGCCTCTCAACCACCTCTCCTGCTCCACTACTCACTTTTCTCCTCTCTCCTTCACTCTTCTCTGCATTACCTTCAGCCTCCTGTCTCTTTGTATTCTTCCTCTTGGCCTCCTGCCACCCACTTCAATATCCAACATAATTTTTGGTATCTTCTCCTACTCCATTCTTCTCACATGGGCATATCGCCTTAGTCGTGACTTCTCCGCACTGGTTCCTTCCTCTAACCATTTCATTTCTCATCCTATACTTTCTTTTCACTCCTAAAGTATTTCTTAGAACTTTTATTTCAAAGTCTTGAAATTTGCTTCCAGCCTGCGCCTTCATTAATCACGTTTTTGATGAATAAGTCAATATTGGTAAATAGTACTCCTGTCGATCAATCCTTTACACTTCATTGACACATCCCTCCATCCTTGTTTTATTTCCAAGTATGGAAAAAAAATCGTGAGATAATGTATTAAAAAAACTTTTGGAACAGACACCATTTTGAAACGTATAATTAGTTTTAAATCCATGTAAATACATCATTCTACTAAGTTCAATGAATATCTCTGGTCAATTTCTTTAAAATTTGGTCCACATATTTGACAGTTATCACGGAAGAAGGTTCCAGACAGACAGACCTATTGCAAGTCACCAAGTTAAAACAGTACCTCGCTTCGCTTGGTCAAAAATATCTTATGGGTATATTTCACAATATTATAATTTTTATTTTTTATTTTCTAGCACCGCGTCCTACTACTCATTCGGGCTATACGCTTATGTACTAATTACACTAATAATCTATGGATTAGAAAGGCTAAATTCATAGGAAATGCACCGCATTTTCCTGGATGGGGAGTGGAAAACCATTTAGGAAAACCACTCTCAGTTCACCCGACCAGGATCGAGCCCCGATCTCCCCGTCTTCGGAAATCTAGTCCAACACAAGAGTAGCGCGGTGGACCACGCGGCCACCGAAGCAGATGACTGGTTGTATAGCTCATCTACGATAGGAGTGTAGGTAAGTGACAGCTAGCAGAAGGCTCTTTATTTCAAACAATTGCTTAAAGTATTATTATAAGCGTTTGATAACACAGTATTATTAAACAAATAGTAATTATATCCATTTTGGTTAACAGAAGTGACTTTCAGACAACGTTTACAATAAAGAGTCATCCGCTAGGTCTTCTACCGTAGATAAGCTGTAACTGATCGACCTGTGAACTAATCGCTCTTAGAGCTAACACTGAGCCTCTCGCCCCCGGTGACTCGGGCTCGGCTTTTTCCAGCGGTCGTATCATATTTGATTTTACAAGTTTGGCATCTCTACATAGGTGGGAATAAAGTTTAGGCAATGGGTGCAAAAGTAATTTGTTGCATCTTTCAATTAAATTAAATATATATTCAACTATATCCTAAATGTTATTTAATTTAAAGAGGTAACCAACTTTAGGTAACGTATATAGCCGTGGTCCAAGCCCATCTGAGGTCATTGGATATTTCTTGAGTAATAAATATCCGTAGAGCAACGTCCTTCGGAAGGGAAGTAAAGCCATCAGTTTCTTATCGATTGTAGAACTTAAAAGAACCCTTAAAGGTAAGTGAAAGTACCTTTCCGGAAATGTTGGTACGTCCTTTAGCGCGCGCTCATAATAGATTCAGTGTGCAAGGTAACAAGGAACCACCACACTACCTGAACTCCTCTAGCACATGATATTTCTACCAGATGGTACAGGTAGTACTAACCATCCAAAAGACTCGGTGAATGCCCATCTCTGGATGGATAGAAATCACATTAACCCAATTTTCGGGTTGTTGATTTAAGAAGAATCAAATAATAGTTTTGTGTTTTATTAAACTATTCATACGGTAAAGAAATAACTAATAAACCTTATTTCATACCTATTCTGCACTTACATTTGATTTGTATTTAATTTGGCTCCCACATACCTCCCTCCACTCCTCCCAGCCCTTTTCATAACACCCATCACTCTGACTATCCAACCACCTGTCGGCTACGTTATGTCGGATAGCGGGAAATCTACTGTATAGTTAAATATATATTTTATTTTATTGAAAGATGCCATCAATGGTGGTCGTATTCATTAAATAGAGATTAATTATTTCCACCTTTGTAAATATGGATTTCCTGTACTGGTGCTTAAGACATGGAGCAAAAAATAAAACAACATAATAATCCATTCTACTTTGACAGTATACTATCCACATAGCACCGTTGTGTGAAACATATGACTGTTTATTCATTAAATGTCAAAATCGTCTCTCAATTGGAAACTATTACAGACCTGTTTGAAGGTGTTTGAAAAGTTGGGGGTTGGGGGAGAGATTTAACCCCCTTCCAAACCTTATGGCATTCATCGCAGTAAAATAAGCCCTAGGCTATGTGGTTACGACGTGAATTCAAGAGGAGGAATCTGCACTGATCCGCCTCGCCTGTCTGACTATTCCAATTACGGTCGGTAAGCCAACGTGTAAAGGGTCCCAGGATTGAGCCAGAGAGAAAATGGGTGGGTGGAATGGATTAGGAAGTTGTAAGGGGAGGGGGGGTTGAAATGGAACGTCTGTGTAACCATGAGTAGCAGGGGTATAGAATATTTCTTAGGTATTTGCTCATCTCAACATCTGCCATTGAGTTGGCATTCCCTTTGGCCTTCACCTATAAGTTTCAAAGAAACTTAACATTTATAATTTAATTTTAACCACTTATTTATATTTGCCTAAACATGTATCAGATTAACCTTTTTTATATATTTTATACCAAACCCTTCCTTCACCTCTGACAAGACATCTTGTGAATGTGAGGAATGCCAGGCCTCCACCGTGGTTCGGATTCCACGTTAAACTATAGGTCCTTCATTTCATCTCACAATCACCCTACCATTACACATTAACGTAAGTGCGTATAAACCGAACGGGTAGTAAGACGCGGTGCTAATATAATAATAATAATAATAATATATTTTTATAGTATTCTTCGCTTAACCTTTCTTTCAATAATTTTATCAGCTTAGATGAAAGATGTGAATTGATAAATATGAAAAAATTTCAAAATATGATTATTTATGTCATAGATTGAGGTGATATAAGTGTTATGTAAGCTTTTTTCTTGAATGTCCTTTTGTTTTTTAAGTTTATAACCAATTCATAGTTTTAAAGATTTACTTAAAGCTATACGATATTATTTTAGTGATGCAATAGATAGAGAACAGATTCAGTAAAGTTGAAATTTAAACCTCGAGACTTTAGTTGTGTTCATTCCATACTCTTAAACTAAAACGATTTCAAACTATTTGCAATTAAAATTAAATGACTCAGAAAAACTTAAGAAAACTATTATGTAATTGTCTCATTTATATAATATTTGAGGACTGTATCATTTTGAGGTGATCTGGTGGTCTAGGGGTAAGGTGTCAGACTTCTATGCTGGCGGCCGGGGTTCAATCCTCGGTCCCGGCACAGATTTGTCTGATGTCCAAACCCTTCCTACACCTTTGACAATACATCTTGTGAATGTGTGGAATGCCAGGCCGCCACCGTGGTTCGGATTCCACGTTAAACTGTAGGTCCTTCATTTCATCTCACAATCACCCTACCACTACACATTAGCGTAAGTGCGTATAAACCGAACGGGTAGTAAGACGCGGTGCTAATAATAATAATAATAATAATGTATCATTTTGGTAAGCTAAATGTGAACACGCTATTGCTTTCTCTCTTTTTGTCCATCATATTATGAAGTCTGAGAGAAGTACTAGGCAGCATCACATAAATAGATTCCAACAAATATTGTGTTAAGCCTAGTTCTCAAACTCCACACACCCAAATGGCCCTCAATCCGTAATCGATATTTGGACACTAAACGAATATAACGATTAATATTTATGAAACATTTCATTTCAACAGATTAAATTAGTTTTCTCGTCGTTGGGTGAGTATAATGTTTTCTTTCACTTTGTAAAAAACTGATGAAACATTTCAATAAAATACATTAATTATTTCATCGTTGGGGAAAGAAGAAGAATATTTTTTTCGGTTGATAAAAAAATAGAAAATCTATAAATTAAAACTGATAAATTAGTAGAATTGATCAATGTTGGTAAGAAAAGATTAATTTGTTTCTTTTCTAAAAGGTGCTTCCTATTAAAATTTGTATGTTCCTCACTTTCATTCCCCTGGTATACACACAGACAGCTACACGCTGGCAGGGAGGCGGTAGTATACGAGGTCTACTGTGGGGATGCTGGGATTAGGGTTGTTAGATAACTGTAGTAGGAAGTAGATCACGTTACCTGCTTGTATGTAAAGACAGCTACATGCTGGGCAGTGGAGGTGGTAGCAAGACGAGGTCTACTGTGAGGATGCTGAGATATAGGTGGTTGTTAGATCATACTCTAGTAGGAAGTAGATCACGTTACTTGCCTTTGTATGTTAACAGACAGCTACATGCTGGGCAGTGGAGGTGGTAGCAAGACGGGTCTACTGTGAGGATGCTGAGACTATAGATGGTGTTAGTCATCTCTAGTGGAAGTAGATCACGTTATGCTTTGATGTTAACAGACGCTACATGCTGGGCAGTGGAGGTGAGCAAACGAAGCTACTGTCAGGATGCTGAGGCTCAGCAACTCCAGCAGGATGACCAGGATTCAAGGAGGGCCTCCTCCAGGGGACTCATCCCCAAGGCCAAGGTCAAAACTGTCAAGATGACCTTTGTCATCGTCTTTGGTGAGTCTCAGAACCAGTTATCACTATTGGTTATATTATTTTATTATTAGAGGTATTTAACTTACATTCGTCTTGCCGTTTGATTAAATGAACTCTAATTACAAACAGACTAAACTCATCATATCAAATCTATGTTTTGAATATTGTTGGGGTTTTAACAGATACAAGAGCAATTTGTTACTAGAAACTACATATTAATTTTTGAAGACAGTGTCTCTTAGAAAATACAAATTGTTTTGCTGTCAACATTGTAATTTTCAGAATTGTTCATAAGAAGATGGGACTTTACTTGACTAAGCGGAAGTTGAATTTATTGAACGATATTAAAAACTCTTAAATGTTATGATTGCTTAATAAACTGAATAAAGGAGGGATAAAACATAATTATTGTAGCAGTCTTTGCACTCTTAGATGTGTTAGCCCCTGTAGATTTCCCGGATTGGCAATTTCCCTTACACTGATACGTTGCATGTTGTCTAAAAATAACGGCGCAGTCAGTTTGTGCAAAGTACGCAGAGAAAATTCAACAAAAATATGGATTTAAAAAATTAAGAAAATGCATTGAAACAATTATTATGGAATAGAATAAGCGCTATCTTATGTACCGGTTCATAACCAATTTTTGACGGGTCGCGGAGGGTGTAGTATTTACCTAAGATGCAGGATTGGAAATTCTATGGTTTCAAGTACAAGTATGTTTTCAGAAAATATATTTATTTCCACTAATAAGAAGATTCCCTTGGTTAGGATGTTGTATGGTTCTGTATTTGGGCTTGCTGATTGCTTTGTCATATAAGTAAAGTATTGTAATTTAATATTTAGAATTTTGTATGGTTCTGTATTTGGGATTGCTTTTTGCTTTCTTATAAAAGTAGAGTATTGTAGGTAATCTTAATAATTTGAATGGTTCTTTATTTGGTCTTGCTTTTGCTTCCTTATATAGTTTGAGTATTGTAATCTTAAAAAAATACTCTGACTCGAGAGTACGATGGATCATGATGTTGTATGTCCCATGAAATTAAAAAAATGTATCCTGCAATTTGGTTTGCTTGTGACTGGGGCTACAGCAGAAATGGTTTGATGGATTACTTTAAAACTTGATATTTAGATTTTATATGGGCATACTTAAGGATTAAATCATGATGTTCATTTAGCTTTAAAATTAAGGGTAGTGTACTAATGACTAATTTTTGATCATTCAAAATTGTTTTAAATAGCTTTAAATATTTTGATAAAAATTGATATCTTGGGATTGTTTTAATTTTTTTCACTCTTGAACGTGCACTTTCTGAACCAACTGATTATATCAGCACACGACTTATAAGTAAATTAAATCTAAGAGAGTAACAAGATACGGTGCTTGGAAAAATCTTAAATATAGAACAGACACAGCAACCAGCCGCTGGCCGTTAATTCATCACTGTGAAAGGTTAAAATTATATTATAACGATGATACATACGAGTAATTGGACCCGGGATTCATAGCCAAGTAGAGAGACATGCTACCAACTGAGCTAAGGTGTCGGATGGTCACATAACAATACCAATAATTTTTTAATTATCCATTAAGTGCAACTAGATAAAGAGAAAGTATTGTATTAAAAATAAATCAGACTACATTATTATATAATGTTGTCATATATGAATTTTTCTCTGCTTATATATGGATGTCATATAATTAAAAGTCTGTGTTAAAATACTATTTAGTAGATGTTCTAAAAATGATTAGGTCCTAAATGTTGAAGTGTGTCATATTTAGTGAGATAATTCAAATCTGTGCAAAGTGTATCAAAATTTTATTCTCCTTTAAAAATGTTTTGAAGATGCGAAGGCTAATGTTTTTGTTAAAGTCGAAGATAAAGTATTTGACTTTGACCTCTACATTTTGAAACCTCACACTTCTCTCTTATTTTGTAGGTATAATACTATCAAAAGTAACATCTTCAGATCACACAGCTTAACGTATATAGATTTAAAACTGGGAGTTAAAATGTACCAAATATATTATTAATTTTGAGTAAATATCTCAATTTTTAAACAGAGGAATTAGAAAGTCCATATATATATATATATATATATATATATATATATATATATATATATATATATATATGTGTGTGTGCTTAGATGTATGTGTGTATGTAAGTACGTACGTATATGTATATAAATGGCACGGAACTCATTGCATGGACTTTCTCACTTCATTGCTTAAAAATGGAGATATTTACTCAAAGCTCGTAATATGTGTGAAACGAAATATTAAACAGTTGCAAACCGAGAAAAAATGGTGCTATACTTACGTAAAACATTTTTTTACTCCCGGTTTCAAATTTTATAATTTTATTTTTAAAGAATTAAAGTCCTCATTTTTATATTTGGAATAAAAAAAAAGATATTGGGTCCACAAGGGTCAACACTTTGTATTAAAATTTCTATTTCCAATTACAATTTTCGACATTTTATTAGGGGTCGCAATGCTATTAAATTCTTCATTAATAAATTTAGACCAATAAAAAGGTCAATATTTACTATTGAATCTAAAATGACATATATAGATCATTGTTGTACAAACATCAATTTCCCTAAATAGTTAAAGGAAAAATACCATCAAATTTTTGAGATACATACTTATTTACTTACTCCATGGCATCAAAGAAATATTGCGTTAAAACATAAATAGTGTCTCTGTACACCTAAAGCTTAGAAAATGTTATTAATATATTTGCCAGTATCTCAGAAACTGTTATTTTTATAAAGATATAGTTCAAATAATTTTGTTTCTTTTTTTAAGAGTACTTTAGTTTTGCAGAGATAAATTATTTACTGTCTCAAATAATTGTAGAGCTACGGAAACTTCAGCTTATGTTAAGTCCCTAAAAAACATTTTCATAGGAAAATTAAAAGAGTAATTTTATTTATAATCTTAATCAACGCTTGGATACGAATTTTAATCGAAATCGTTAAAGGGGAATTTGAGAAAAAACATTTTTTCTCTTTTCGCCCTTAATTAAACTACTCCTAATTTTAGGGTTAACAGACATGCAGCCAGACAGCATTGCCAAAACCACTTTTTAGGGTTCGGGGTTCATGAAACTTTGACATCCATTAAGTTTTGCGACAATTAAACTAATATTATCCAAGATGTTGATACTAGTGTGTGTGTGTGTATATATATATACACGAGTATATTTAACTTTTTGAACATTAAAGGTAAGGTTTTGTGACAATTAAACAAATCTAATCCATGATGTTGATGGATGTCGAAGTTTCATGGCCCCCAAACCCTAAAAAATTGTTTTTGCAATGCCATCTTTCTAAGTGTCTGCAAATATTTGCAGACACTTAGAAAGATGGCATTGCAAAAACAATTTTTTAGGGTTTGGGGGCCATGAAACTTCGACATCCATAAACATATATATATATATATATATATTATATATATATTTGCGTGTAGCTTGAAATGTATCGGTTTAGTAAATATATTTTAAATAAGAGTTCTGTCATATAAATAGACCTAAATATTTGCAATTATAAGTAATTTCATAATTCAAAGAGTTACAGATATATGATACAAAAATAAAATTTACACAGATATATGATACAAAAATAAAATTTACACATCAGACTGGAGCCCTTAAAGTCATTTTTACAAAAAATTACAAGAGTAGCCATTTTTTTCTTGTAATATTGATCAATGCATAAAAATTTAATTCAAAATCGTTGGTGCCAGTTTTGATAAAATCGATATTTTTCTTTTTTTCCCCCTTAAGGAATCAACCCTTAATTTTAGGGTTAGATATCCAATTCCCTGAATTCCCTCAGGGTAGCCCTATGATAACCAAAGATATAAAGATGTAGCCCAATCAGTAAAATAGTTTAGGCTCTACTCCGAGGTACAGAGAGACAGAAATGCAAAAACATTTTTTTTTATTTGAAGGGTCATGAAAGATCAAAAATTTATCAAAATCTTGATTTCGATTTTTTTTACGATCACAATACTTTCTCTACCTGTAAAGTAGTCTTGTAATTGTCGGATAAAACTCTTCTTACACGAATTCTACTTTATCAAAGGTGAACTTCAAACAAGAATGAAGTGGAAGTATAAACATAATATGACCTGAAACACATTTATGGAAGTCCTATAATTTTTAATATCTACGATGAAATTGAATTGATTACGCAAAGGTGATGGAACGATGAGAAATTCTCCAAACCAACTGTACTATTCCATACCCTTGTTCGGGCACCATTGGTTGATTAACCAAAAAATTATATGCACGAATACGCTGAACCAAGAAACTTAGCCTAGTACTGTTTTCTGCATTATTAGGTTAAAAACAGCAAAATTTAGAACATTTTAAATTTGTATTATCTAAAATAGCTATTTTTAAATTTTGATATATTTTGTCAAATCAGGTAAAATGGTTTCACTGGTCTCAGTTTACCTAGTTAAAATTTAAAAAAACTGCACAAGCCTTAAGAAGCTCGAAATTAGTATACCTAGGATAAAACTTATACAGTATTCCATAGAATTGTGAATACTTATTTTTATGTGTTGTATAAAATCCTTAACTGGATCGTTTCTATATGGGTGCCTTCTATAATTCTCCAAAAAACAAAACAAAAATCAGAGCAGTCAACCATGTTTAGTGACGTTACATAAAACTTGTCACCAATATTATATTTAAAGTAAAGATATTACACTCTTAAA
Source organism: Timema cristinae (assembly GCA_039000515.1). NCBI lineage: Eukaryota > Metazoa > Arthropoda > Insecta > Phasmatodea > Timematidae > Timema > Timema cristinae. The sequence continues at coordinate 41,743,013 of JBCFYV010011172.1, forward strand.
AGTATATGATAGCTACATTTTACAGATAACAAAGTTTCTGAGGCCATCGTTTTTAAAGTACGACGTTATTCACCAAAACAACTCGCTTGGAGGTGCTGAGAAAAGTAGCGGCTCAGCATGTATTGGAAAGGTTTTCTTGGGGGTATAGAAGAGATATATCACCCCCCCCCCCCACACACACACACACACACACATACACTTTGTTTGTGTGCCTAGTGACAAACTGATCGGTCTATAGTAATCCACTACAACCCACCATTTTGTCCTGAGGGGTTACTCTCACTTCTGTTAACTACATTTTAATGAGGTGCTACCAAAGGTACGTGAGCAAGTCTGTTGGCTGACTTGGTCTAATTGCTGACTTATTTACGAGACGCAGAGAGAATTAGGGGGATAGATAAATAAATTGGATGAGAGAGGAAATGAAAGTTAAATAAAGAGGCAATGTGATTAGAGGATATGTCAAAATAGAGACATAAATTTATTACCAGCTGGCCAGGGAAGTTGAGCTAGCATGCACCTATTTGGCCATAACAGCTCTCAACTGTAGCCTTTAGGTTTTTAGGAATCTAAGCTCAAAACTTCTAAAATCTAGAATATCATCCATCTTATCATCCTCGATACATAAACTTTCATTTTAAAACAGACATTTAAATCAGTTTAGTATAGCCGTGAGAACAGTTGTCTTGAATTGTGACTTCGCAATTGAAAAATTGTAAGCTTTGACGTGATAATCTTTCATTAAAAAAATATAATCATTTATGTATAACTCAATCAATGTGTGTCGAAAGAAATTATCGTGTTCTTAAATTGCGGCTTTCTCTTAGAATACTTTTGATATTTGGACATTTTGGGCAGATACTTGGGGCTAATCTTCAAATATTATTTTTAATATATATAATTTGGTTGGGTAAAACTCAAGGAATCATTATTGAGATAATTACTTTATGTTTTAAATGTATAAATTAAAATGTTGTACAATCGATTAAAAGAAAAATATATCGACGAACAACAAATATATCGATATAAAATAATTGAAATGTATCACCTATTTAGATGGTTGATAAATTTAAAACTAGGTGCCACATCAGGGTGCGGTTTTATGTACTGTGAATATTTTACTTAAAAAAACAGTGGAGTTGAGACCTATGAAATCATTTTACCATACTTTGAAAAATACAGAAAAATTTAAAAATGATCGCTTAGAACCAAGAAACTACAAGACCAATCCCAATTTCATTGTTTTAAAATAAAGAATACGTAAAACCACGTTTATATCAGTTTTATGGTGCCAGTATAATATTGTATCTAATTTCCCGGTTATAAGTCGTGACATGGGTTCTTGACTCACAACTTTTATGAGGGTAATATTATTATTATTATTATTATAATGAATCTCACTAAATTTACTTGGGATCCATTACACTACTATCTAATTTTGCCCCAATTACAGACTATATTTGAGAGCTCATTAAGATTCAAATCTAAGTGAAGTTGGCCATCCTATGAAGTGAAATGCCTCAACAATTTCTACTGTGGATAGTTCATCTTCTTCGCAGCTAAACTACGTTTGGCTCTCTAGGAAGCCACTCTCACGTCATAAATATATTTCCTCTCTCTGACAAACATCAGAATATGGAAGTAGTTCCAGATGACGGTTGCAGTAATAGACGTGGCTGTTCTTTGGATTAAATATTCAATAGACATGAGAGGGTAAAACTTTCTCGACCATCTGACCTGGATAGCTCTTCACTTTGGAAGATATATCATTGGAGGGAACACCCTGATAAGTTCCGAATTGTTTAATACGTTATAATAACATCACACTTGATCGCCGTTAACGGGGTTCGAAATCCATTCGGGTGGATTGGAGAAAGTTTCGCACATGTTATTTACCACGTATCTTTCTCATCCATTCTGAAAACTAGTATAAGTTCACCTCCTCTAAGCTGCACTCATAATCCTTACCCCTTGGACTAAGCCACGTGTATAACTGTATTTAAAGGCTGAGATGAGATAATTGAATTGATTTTACAGAAAAGGGTTTCGTAAATATTCTTTATCAGGGATGACCAACATTCCCTGACTGAGGGCCACGTAAGTTCTCGAAGAGTTGTTCGAGGGCAAATACATGAGATTTATAGAATGTAATGTAGTAAAATCAAGAAAGAATAATTATGTACTTTAACATAAAAGACATACATACTTTATACAAGAAATGTTAGACAAGGAATGAAAATCATATATTTAAATTTATTGTTTACTTTTTCATTTACTTCTGTAATTTTAAATAATTCCATTTGAGCTGGTGGGCCTAACAGAATGAACTCAAGATCCATGGTTTGTACATACTTGATATTCTTCTTTCTGTGCTGGAGATCCGGGGTTCAATACTCGGTCCTGGCACAGATTTTATCTGATTGCCAAAACCTGCCTTAACCTCTGACAAGACGTGTATTAATTACAACTTGTGAATGTGTGGAATGCTAGGCCTCCACTGTGGTTCGGATCCCACGTTAAATTGTAGGTCCTCCATTTCATCTCACAATCACCCTACCATTACACATTAGCGTAAGTGGGTACAACCCGAACAGGTAGTAAGACGCGGTGCTAATAATAATAATAATCTTCCTCTTTTTTCTCCCTGGAGCTATTTCGTCTCTTGACATACTTGATCTATATACTTAAAACATCTAAAAATGTATTTCGGCAATGATTTCTGGAGTCCAGCCAAAATGGTTTTCATTAAAATTTAATAAAAGTGTATACACTAAAGATGTGCTCAAACATTTAATATTTCAAAAATATTCCAAGGGAAGTCACAATTTCAAAAAACGACAATTTTTTGACAGAATTTTTTAGCTATAACAAAACAAAAAATATCTTTCTTCTTTTCTCTTTATATATATATAAAAGCGAAAGACCTGACTGACTGACTGAATGACTGACTTACTTACTGACTTACTTACTGACTTACTTACTGACTTACTTACTGACTTACTGACTGACTGACTGACTTACTGACTTACTAACTCTCTCACTCACTCATCACTAATTATCACTCTTCCCACGAAGCTAGAGGGCTGAAATGGGACACGGGTGCTCCTTATAAGCTAATTAGGAAAAATAAAGATGTTTCATTTCGATGTTTTGTGATTAAGGGGGTGAAATCGAGGTAGCTACTACAGTCAAAAATATTGTTTTATAAACTCTTTTTAAGCATTTAGAGGGTAATAACCCGATAAGTTTTTCTAATAATGCCTTCTAAAAAATATGGAAATCATTTTTAACCCCGTACATTCTTCTAAGCGGTGGGGAAAAAATGAATACAAACAATTAATTAAAATATGTAATTAGGTTTTAATATGCAACTCCAAGAGATGGTAGAAGTCTGTAGTTTATATATTGCTGAATTCTGTGGTGTTTTTAGTGTATGTGTGAGTGAGAGGGCACAGCCCGGGGAGGTGTGTGGTGATGGGGAGTGAGGGGAGGGTGGGGGGAGACCTCTTCAGCCGCGCTTAGCTGATGTGTCCATTCGCCCAGACGCCATCGCCCGGTTTACACAAGCCTGTGACTCATCGTTTACTTCAAGTTCAACGACATTATTATACAGCTATATATTTACATTCGGTTTTAGTTCTTATTTACAAACCAAAAATAAATAATAACTGTCATTCAACTTGTTTTAGATAAAAACATTTACTTTTAGATTTAATCTACCAAAGTGTATACATTTTAAATCGAGAAGCAGCAATATATAGGCCTATATATTATATATAATAGAACCCAGTTCGAGCAAGCCTCAGTTGACTTAACAAATCATTTTCGGAAGACAAGGTGGACAACAAACCAAGTTAAATGAAACATATTTTAGTGATAATAAACTCAAAAGTTAAAAGAGAAGTGTGAAAAACAATCATAATAAAATATGTTTATTAAGTTATTTACATGCTGCAATCAATTCAATGTGTTTTCCTATAACTAAAGATAATTACAGTAACGTAAAAACATATATTACAGATGTAAAACAACAATACATGTTACGTGTTAAAGATCAGTTTTAAAAATCTATATATTTTTAAACTCATTCAACCGTGAAAATACTCAGTCTCGTAGCATTCTCTCGCTAAATCCGAATTTTCGCTAATCCATACAATCTTCAGTCCTGATTAGTTTGGATTAGTGTGGTTCTACTGTATATATTGAGGATATATATATATTATATATATCTATATATATTATATAATATATATATATATATATATATATATATATATATATATATATATCTCCTCAACCCCTTTTTTAATACATCGGAAACTCTGTTCGCACATTCAGAACTTGACGTAATTTACAAGGCTTCCGATGTAATAAATAAATAGTACGGAACTCCTCACGAACTTTCTAGCTCTATTTTTTTAGAAATGGAGATAGTTACTCAAAATTCGTAATAAAATATACACTAGGCACTAGCAAACCCGGGAACGAATTGAGCTAGATATAAGTAGAAAAAATATTCATGGTTTTGAATTTAATAATTTTATTTTTAAAGAATTAACGTTCTCATTTTATATTGGGATCAATACAAAATATATATATTGGGTCCTCAATGGTCAACACTTCGTATTAAAATTTACGTTATTTTACTAGGGGATATCTTATTGTTATAACATTGCTATTAAATTTCTCTTTTATAAATTTTGACCAATTAAATAGGTAATTATTGACTATTGAGTCTAAAATTAGAGAGATAACCGATTTTGTGAAAAGAGAATTTTTCTCTTATCACCCTCTAGTAAACGGCTATTTATTTTAGGGTTAGGTATACGGCGTTGCAAAAACCACTTTTTAGGGCTCGGGAGGTCATGAAACGTTGACATCCATCAACATTTCAGGTTAGATTTTTTTTTTTTTGACGGTCGTAATACTTTACCTTAAAGTGTTGGCAAAATTAGTATAGCTTGAAAACTTTTGGTTTAATAAAAATATACTTCAAGTAAAAGATGTTTATTAAAATATATCCACATGTATGCAACGATAAGTAATTTCACTTCTCAAAGACTTAAAAATTAAAATTTACGCATCAGACCGGAACCCTTAAAGTTATTTTGGCGGAAAGTTGAGAATAGCCATTTTGTTTAGAATATTTATAAACGTTTTAAAATTAAATTTGATCCAAATCTTTAGAGCCGATTTTGATAAACTCTACTTTTTCTCTTTTCACCCTTAGGGAAACTACCGTTAATTTTAGGGTAGTATATCCAACTACAAAAATTCCTCGGGGCAAACTTATGAAAACCCAAGATACCATGTTTTAACCCGATCGATAAAATAGTTTAGGCTCTCGCTGAAGGCAGAGACAGACAGACGGAAATTCAAAACCTAATTTCTCGGATTCTGGGGGTCATCAAACGACGAGATTCATCAAAATCTCGAGTTCGATTTTTTTGACGATCACAATTCTTTCTATACCTGTACTATAGCAATAAAGTAAAAAAGGAGTTGTGGTATCTAAAAAACAAGTATTGAGCTGTATAATTCACAAAATGACTGAACTTAATCTGGTCTTTACTACAAACCCTATGACTTGGACCAGCAATAAAGCAAGCTTGGGTGTTTATTCGCTTGATTACTACTCTTTTGAATTTAAAATAGCATTGAGATACCAAGTCTTTTATGGCAATTTTTGTTTGTTTTGTTTATTCTTATTATAAAGTTTTATCATCAATATTATTAACAAACTAATCTCCAGGATAGGGACCGGGAGATAAGTTTTAGATTAAATGCTGTCACATTCGATTAGTTAGTAAATCTAAAAACCCCAAATAAATCTCACCAGTGGTAAACCTATCTTAGTGAATCCGGCCAATACTGTAAAATAAATATCCCCACCCCAACCATATTATTGCGAGCTTGACGCATTAAATCGCGTGGCTTGGAGTGAATGTTTTTGTTTGTAATGCTGATGGTGTAACTATTCTAAGCTCTCTAACTCGAGAGCCTATTTTCTAACATAAAGGGGCAGAATAGTTGGTTCATTGATTTGTAGTGTTTAATATTGGTAGTTGAATATTTTAATTTCATCAACATGATCTCACAGCAATTGTGTGAGTGAGAGAAGAAGAATGGAAACAAATAAAGGAGAAAGAATACGGGAAGATATAAGTCCGACACCATATCTCATTTGTTAGCGTGTCTGTCTACTGAGCTAAGGGTCCTCGGTTAGAGTCCTGGTATGGCCGAAGAATTTCTCGTTGTGAAATGTGGTTCTACCATTGCACAGCGCTGAATTAATGGCCGGGGCCTGGATGTTGTGTCTATTATAGACTTAAGTTAGTTTATAAGTCGTGCGGTGTTTAATCAGTCGGTTCAGAAATTGCACGTTAACTACCTTGATTAAATGACATTGAAATAAGGAATATGGAGGCATTCTCCTAAATTCCTCCAGTTATTGACTGAAAACATATGATGATGATGATATGATGATGATGATGATGATGATGATGATGATGTCTTCAAGTAGACTGGCTTGCCTGTGACGGGGAGGTCGGGGCTTGAATCTCGGCCGTGGCTTTTCCATCGCTCATCAAAGTGTAAAAAATAACTTCCTTCCCCTTATCCCTTAAACTAAACCATTATTTGTTTTTTTTCCAACACGCATTACTTACTATCTGTCCTGGGTTGGTTGCATCTTAATTACGAAAATGAGGTAGAAATGTTGAAGGCAGAATCCATAGGAAATGTATCCGAATTTTTCTTGGAGAGCAGAGTGGTAAACCATTTAGGAAAAAACACTGGAGAGGACTTGAATCTTCAACCCCCGTCACCAGCAATCTAGATTAGGTGAGCCTGGAATGTAGTCCACATACACACAAGTGTGGATAGAGTAAATAATAGCCATGGTGATACAGTTAGTAATTCGGAATAAGCATAATCTTTGAAATATGAGCGTTCATGAGATTAACGAACATCTTAAATCACGAAGTACATTGTTGGTGCTATTACCTAAATCATAATCTCAAGAGCCCTTTATACTAGTCGTTCTTGTTCATTCTGTATACTAAGAGATATATAGAGTTTACGAAATAATAGTCCTAATTTCAGCTGAACTGGTCGAACTAGCTCACATTCTTAAAGTGATCAAATTCAAAGAAAATTTCAAGGTGGCATGACATTCTTATTCTTCATCCGATCACTCTCAAAGAAACAAAGTAACAAAAAGAAATTAAAGCAGAGCTTCCCTCAATAGATACGCGCTATTAAGTTTGGTTTGTTTGGTTTTAAATTATGTTGATTGTGATACATTTCTATTGTTCGGCAAAGCTATTTAACACATCTTCAAGCAATAAATACCATTGTTTAAATATCTATAATTATATAATAATTTCAATGGCATTGACTAACTAAAAGTTGTAGTTCGCTAACGATTGAACGACAAGCTATAGTTAACGGATGATTTAACTATTGAACTATATAAACAAGCTGCTCATTTCAGAAAACTGAATCACTTTGCGCTGTTCTTAAAAGCGAACAGCTCTCCCCTTCTCTACTATATTCCCTCAGGGACTGGAAGGATGGGAAGGCTACCCCCACCCCTTGTTTATGTATGCCCTCCTCCTCATACACATCGTAACAAGTAATGTTACCTCTCCCACACTGCTTCCCCGAAAGCCCGTTGGGGTGCCTGCCAAGGTTCCGTAGAGAGGTTAGTTGACTTGCTTCCGATGTAAAACTTAAAAAAAAAAAAGCCTGCAGTATCTCTACAGTGGTTCCAAGAATATAGTGTCACATTTTATATTCTCCCCTCCCATCTTCATATATATTCTGTTTGCTGATAACCTCCCCATTCCATATCCCTCCAACCACTGTAGGCTATTTCAAAGTTTTTACCCCGAAACATTCTCTTTGGTCGGTAGAGGATTTCTCAAAGATACTCCCTTAAATCGGACAAAGTTTCTCGAAACTCTTTTAGTCGTATCTGTGTTTGCTTATGAATACTTTTTATTTTAAAGTAGTGCATACAACATCGAGAGGTTTGCCATTTTTATTGCGCCCTCCCTTCCACCCTTTGAATTTATACTGGGGACGTTCTATTCACAAGTTTCTTCTGTGAAATACAAACCTAGCTAAGGCTGGTACTCGCTTTGAGTTTAATATTTTTAAGCACTTTTCTTAGTATTAATTCTTCAAAAGGTTTCTAGTGCAAACTTTTCCCTGTAGTTCCTACCACTCAATGATATTCTTTTAGTTACCGCACAGGGTTTTTTTTTAAGAGTATTTGCAATGTTTTTCTCTTATTTTTATTGGTTTGACCCTATTCCCATGTATGTATGCCTGCAGAAATGACTTTTAGTCAGTTTAACAAAGTGAATAGTAAATAAAATATATGCTACCTTCTAGGAAATAAAGTATATGTGAAATGTCA
>JBCFYV010011172.1:41751537-41767181 GCA_039000515.1 Timema cristinae
AATTAATGTACTGTTTTTAATTTACTTCTTTGTTAAATTAATTTTAAAGAAGAATATTATGGTAGTCTACGTAGGCTCGAATACCTTGTATACTTCAATAAAAATATTTAAAACAAATTATATTCTTTCTAATACAATAATTTAAAATTAAAGTTTAAATTCTAATAGATTTTTTTATATGTGATGACAGTATTTGAAGATACGAACTCTAGATTATTAAAATTATTCCTGGCCCCATGATATACCTCCGTAAAAAAAAATGGTTGTCCAGAGAATTTAATTTTTGATATGTGTTTTTGGATCATTATAGAAGTAGTTTATATTGGGTATAAATTGCTTATCAAGGCTGAATTTTTCTGAACATTTGTAAAAATGGCGGATGTGTTGCAGTGGTGTTGTAATATTTCAGGAACCATGAGACAAATATTCTTCATTTTAGTGTCAAAAATAAGTTTTGCCGGTAGAGTAGTACTATAGAGACAGAAAATAACTCCTCAGAGTAACCCTCCCTCATTTTTCAAAATGGCCGTGCTATAATGATGTGTTTTAGCCATCGTATTGATAATTTAGTTTTATTTTTATTTTTAAGTTTTCCGTTGATTCAAATTCTTAAACATGAGTGAAGCATGTGGTATTAGAGGAACCTTACGCCCTGACAGAGTGTTGATACCTACACAATTTGAAGATTCTTTCAACAAAGAGAAATGTGTCATATGCCAAACTAATATTAAAGAAAAGATAACATCAACTGCGGTTGGAGAGAATATAGTTCGAGATACTGCAGAAATGCAGCAAGGTGAAATTCACAATTGATTGAAACTGATGGGTGAGGAGGATAAAATAATTATCACTGTATCAACAAGTTCTACAAGTCGTATACAATGGAAAAATGACTGCAAACTATTTGTCAAAAAATATCAGGAACCAGTGAGTCACAACAAGTATCCAAGTCTTCTGAGAAAGCGCCGACAAGAAAATCCAATTCCCGTCCACTTATAAGATCGATAGCTAGCCCTCATCCACCTAAAAAAAAACTTATCATAAAGTTGAGGATCTTCACTGTGTTATCTGTGATTAGCCAGAATAAGGGCCAAGGAATTGACGAAAGAACAGACTATAGAGTATGCGAGTCTCAACGGCAAACATGTTTTTATCTGCAGCTAGTTTATTCCAAGATGAAGTTTTCAACCGAGTTGATGATCTAAACAGCGAGATGAATGTATTTGCCGCGGATTTATATGCCCAGCCTAACTGCATGCGTGCATACATTCGTCAATATGAATGTACAATGAACTCCCAACATAAACATAAACGCCAGCCTTAAGTTAGGTTAGCATTCTTTGAAAAAGGAAATTAAGTTTTAGAGCCTCTCTTGAGTGCTCGCTATGGGTTCACATTCAGTGACGTCAGAGAATTAATGGTCAACATAGATGAAACTGTCTTGATCCATAATAATGAAATTAAGATTTTTCTGGTGAGAATGTAAAATGACATAATTTGTTTTTATCAGTCTGACAAAAAGAATGAGCCCTTTAGCCACTTCTCAGTTGATTTGACTCTTGAATTTATTGCTGCCAAAACAAGATCACAGGATATAGTAAAATCAGTGGGAACCATTTTAAGAAACATCCTGAAAGATTTAGATTTTAAACTTAATTTCAAACTTTGTGATGCCTTAGAGCTCCACAAATCATGGGAGTCAACAATAATGCCCGATGATGTCTTAAAATTTTCTTCGTCATTGTTTAATATCAGTAAATCAAAATTGTTACAAACTAAAGCTCTTGAGTTTGGAATAGAAGCTGATAACATGTATGATGGCTTTGGAGATCATATAAGCGCAGAAGTGGAATATAGTCCTATTAACCAACAGGCTATGCGAATATAATGTATTTTCCAAATAATGTTTTATGAATTACATCATGACAAAAAGAAAACTCCGCTACACATTATGACTGCCCAAGCAATCTATGGCAAGTGCAAAAGTAGAAAGCTAATCACTTCATTGAATAGGATTGGTGTATCAACAAGTGAGAATGATATAGTATGGGGTAGGAACTTGTTAGCTTATAATTCTGTAAAATCTTGTGAATCAAACAGCACACCACTTCCAAGCAAATTTACCAGGAAATTATTTACAATAGCTTCACTTGATAATTTTGATTTTGAAGACAGCTCTTCTTTGTCTGGAGCATCCAGCACACATGGCACTGCAATGGTACTTTTTCAAGATAGTACCAATAAAGTAGCTGCTGGAAAATAAGCTGTGTAAGCTCTAGGCATAAATAATCGAAGTTGCAAACGTATAACCCAGCTGCCTTGCCAACGTTTGCAATATCCCTACAAGCCATTAACACGTCCCAGTCTACCCGAAAGTTTCAAAGTAGCTGAGGTCGTGGGTATTCATCTACCTGATGCTGCGGTCTGCAAAGCTGATTTAACTAAATTTATAATTTCGCTTATTTGGTGTGGGCTGAATAATGCATTAAAGCCCGTTCCTTCGTGGGCTCTAATTCATGCTTTGATCTCCAATAATACAGTCCAACTAATAAGGTTAGGTTTTACCAGTAACACTATCTCCAGTCACAAACTACACAACAATATACACAGCTCTAAAAAAATCCGAAATGTGCGTACTCAGCTTGAAGAGCAGCCTATCCTGCCAATTTTCTGTGATGAAGGTGTTTTTAGTATTGTAGCTGACATTTTTATGAGAAATCCAGTTGAGTTTGATTATCTTTATCCAATGATGGCGTTTTCCACATGACAAAAGTTGCATTGGGGTGTGTAGGAAGTTATCTCAGTAGATGTGGCACTTATTGAGTCTGAAATCTTTGGCAGTAAAATTGTCCAGTCAGTACTGAGTGGAACTAATTATATTTGTTCATTAATAGGTATGCTCATCATATCAGAGGCTGTAAGACATTGCGTTGGAATGTCTTCTGGAGAAAGAATGATATCTTAGGTTTTGCATATCTTATTTGGGAATTGAAAAAGGCACAGGGTGCACTTCATTCATAAGACAAAATGCAAAGCCAGGAAATGTTTAATACACCCAGTTCAAAATCAGAAAACCTGAAAATCAAGTTCGTAGGTTTTGTCAATGAATGTGAAGAAAAATAAGAACTTTGAAAGTACTGGGGAAATGTTTTACACTTAATAGCTCTAGTGAAAAACTTGGTACATGTTGATTGGGAAGAGGAATTGGAGCTACACATAAAAACTGTGGAGTTACTGATTATTGTGTTTCACAAATTTGACTGAATAAGCTACCTGAAATATGGGTCCTGATATTTGGAAAGAGTGAAGAAGCTAAAGGTGGAAAAACCATACCTCTCTAGAAAATGCATTCGAAGACATTTTGTGGTGAAGTACAGAAAGGGTAAGATCAATTCTGTGTCTCCAGATATGTAGCTGGAACAGAAGATCCAGAGATCACGGAAAAGTTCCATGGGAATTGTTGGTCAGATACGTAAAAGTTAATATGTTCCTCAATAGCAGCTAGTTTACCTTGAAGTACTTTCTATGTGCAATGTTTTCAGAGAGATGATAAATTCAAAATTAATGGATCATCGTGAAACTGTTCCTCACCATGAACATGTGGCAAAAAGAGGGAACGTTTTGATAAAAAAATGTTGACAGCCTTCTTCATTGCATGCAGCAGCAAGGAAATTCCTTTGAAATGACTGAGCCCGTGCGACTACATAGCTTCGTGACCAAACAATATGCTGATAGCGATATAAAGACATGTGTGCTAGATGTATTGGAACATGGCTCGAAACTATACATAGAACTGAAGCAGAAGAGATTTGAATTAAAAGATAAAAAGCTGTTTGACATAATTACTAAAGCTAAACTTCCACGCATTAATTGCCATAGTAAGACTTTTTTCTAACCAGCCACTACAAAACAGGTTACAAAAAAACTTTCACAAGCACATATAGAGATGAATGTAGCCATAAAAAGGGGGGTTAATTAATAAGGAAACTCCTTCGCATGTACTTCTTCACACAAACGCTATATTTGATGGAGATGCTGCAACCAAACCAGTGAAACACAAACTCGTACAAACGCTCGAAAAAAAACTTTTACCTAAAGAATTTCAATTTGAAAATGTGTCCCTATTGAAAACTTCTTTTGTTGTATGTCACAATTACGAGTGGTCAAAATATCATCCATGCTAAACTTTGGAGAGGTCATTCAAACTGTTCTACAGATATCAAAGTCAGTGTGCACCTTGCAAGAATTAAACATTTTCTTTGACAATTATCTAGAACTATCTGTCAAATAATGTGAGCGAAACCAATGAATGTCTACAAGTGGGTTAATTGGCCTTGCCTTAATAAAAAATTTAACACTTATACCCTTCAGCTTGATAAATTCTGGTCATCAATATCGAAAAAGATTATTTTGGAGATGTTAACACACCAAAATGCTGCTGATGCTTCAGCGAACACTGTCTTTCCAATTATTGCAAGTGTAATAATTTTCCATGATGAGCTGGTGCCTGCAGATATATATTCAAAAGGTGCGGGCCATATTGTTCAAGAACTTAACAAAAATTGGATTTAGATGACCTTCGTGTTGTGCCACATGTTGAGTGGGCTGGTCGAAATGGTTCCAATCGAGTCATTGAACTGTCAAATGAAACAGATGTTATTGTTGTGCTACTTAGATTTTTTGTAATGTTCATAAGTCAAGGAGTATCAGATTTATGGATACGTTATGGAACAGGCGAGAAAAGACACCTAATCCCACTTCATATTCTGTACAAGAAACTTGACCCAGAGATGTTTAGTGTTCTTATCAAGGCACATATTCTTACCAGTGATTATATTATAAGCAACATTTGAACAAATCTTGTAGATTTAACTGCTGAACCTGTGAAGTTTCAAAAATGATATACTGAAAAAGAAGAAGAATGTGACTTTAAAAACGTAGAAAAATAAATTGCGTGTGTGTGGAAAACGAGCTCTAACAGAGAAACATTTGACGATCTTTGGTACACCGATTTAAAGAGATAAGTCCCGTTAACTGACCTTCCACTGACGTCATATTCTGTGCGTGAATACATTAAAAAAGCATAATACTTGATTAGAAGATGTATAATATTTTGGATAGTGACTATGTTGTGAAAGATCCATGCGAATTTGGTCGGGAAGATGTTGATGGACTGCTAAAGCTCGCGAAATTTCTAAAGCCTCTACCTACATAACCTATACGTAAATGTACTTGCAAAACCTGTTCTACATAAAGATGTTGTCCTCGTCAATATGCTCTTCTCAAATGTTCAACATTCTTACAAATGTACTATGAGCGATTGCCGAAACAAATAAATAAAATTAACTATGAACATGTGTTTAAAACAAGAATGATAAACATTATTTTTCTTACAGTCAGATCATAAACATTGTTGGGTGTATGCCTACCTAAGAGTATTAAAAACCATTATAATTTATTTCATTTCTGTATGTATCTTCTTCCTATATTATAGCCACCATTCTAGAAAATGACGTATTGGTTACTCTGAGGAGCTATTTTCTGTCTCTATAAGACTACTTGACCCCCAAATCCTAGGCTGCGATGCCAAAATGAAGTATATAGGTATCATGGTTATTGAAATTTTACATCAACACTGCAACATATCAGCCATTTTTAAATATTTCGCCCAGAAAAATAGAACCCGGAGCAGCAATGTCTACCCAAGCTAAATTACTTCTCTAATGATCCAATAACACCAATCAACAATTAAATTTTCTGGACAACATTTTTTGTACGGAGGTATATCATGGGGCTGGGATTAAATGTCACTCTACCGACTCAGCCAAAGTGAAGGTTAAATAAATTTGAAAAAATTAAAATATATTGTTATATCTTTACCAAAACAAATATTTATATTGAAGGATTGAATAAAGTGTACAAAGCAATCGTATTTTTTTTCTTTTGTAAACCTATTTTGTACAATCGTAGAGTTATTTGAACATAATCACTCTCAGAAGGTTGCAACACAACTGGAGTGGGGTATGACATCTATTTTGTTACATTACGCTCTACTCTATAAGACAAGCCCTGTCTCGCACGGTGTGAGGCTGGCGAGTAGAATCCGTTCGCTCTTCCATCGTGTGACGTCAGTTTTCACAGCGCAGACGTTTCAAAATTAAGGGTTTGCGAGATTGTGTGCGAGATGAGAGAAATATGCTAGCTAGTTACTACTCGCACGTTTCAAAATTAGGGGTCCAGGGGCGGGATTACAAGATGTTGTGCTATTATGTAACACAACGAGCGTTTGCTTTCCATATTACTATTAATTCACTTAATGAAGGCTGCATTGGTTGTTTTATAAACATCGTTTATACATATATTCAGTTATTATTTCCCTAAGGAATCAAAAGTAAATATCAATACCAATACAATCTTTGAATATAAGATTAACGTAAAAATTGAGTTATGTTTAAAGTTAGCTGTATGAGTTTCCATTTTCAAAACTTTAAACAAACACTAGAAACAAACCAAATATGGAAAATGTTTCCAATTGATTTCTTTGCATTACAAACAAAATTTGTATTAGTTTAGTACAGGGTATACATTAGTCTACTGAGTTAAAAGGTGTTTTTTTGTTCAACCTTAATATACCAACTTTTAAACAATATATTTAATGGGTTTAGGACTTCCTAATGTTAAATATATCATGGCAAATAATGTAAATAAATACAAACTAATACTTCATTAAATTACATAGGGGCCTATACATAGTTTTTGACATTCATGTCGACCTGCATGACTTTATATATTTATGTTTTCCATCCATTATTTAACTTACAAAGATTCTTAATAGTTTATTTCACGTATTTATAGTTAAAATATTTCCAATTCAATTCAAGTCGAAGATTAAAAAATTATATATATTTTATCGTAGTTTAAGGTTTAATATACCCTCACTGACGACCGTGTAAACAAAGGCGTCAATCCCGTATGGTTTGCTAGTAATGGGTTAGTCAGGGCTCTAATTCTTGCTGGGTGTAGTGAGTTTCAGCCTCCGGCCCCCCTTTCTGAAGGGCCCATTTTCTTTTCACCCAAATTGGGTTAAACCCTACTCATCCTTACCCCACTAGAGTAAATATCTCTCCTAAATAAGGGATAGCTCATATAGTATATTAAGAATTTGACCACCAATTAAAATAGCAAACTATAGTGATGCTTTGGATCGACCATCAGGTAACACGTAGATCACAAATAATCAATATTATTGTATAAAACCAAAAACTAGTTATGGTCGATGTGTTCATTTCGTTTCAATGTCATTCTCCATAAACACACACAAGAAAAATACTCTTCAATTTAGTAAGATTTTTCCAACTCAATTTCATTTGTGGATCTCGTGCAATCCTCAATATATTTCGACTTACGTTTGATAAGTTTAAGGGTTTCACGGGGCTTTCAAAAACCTAAATTTGAAAGATCTACCTCCTCTCTCTTCATTTCCCTCTCAAAATAGGACTATACAAGTCTACCTTCGAACAAAACCTTCTGTGGCGCAATACATCTCTACATCTCTTTCGTTTCCAGAAATTGGAATGCAATGAAACAGGGTGGGGGGGGGGGCTGGAGGAGAGGACTAAGTTCTCTTTGAAGCACACCTCTCGTTTTAGGTCATCATAGCCTTAGGTTATTTTCGGAAAGTTCAGAGAATAGGACTATACATCTCTCCCTTCCTTTCACTTTCCAGCTATACGTCACAAACACTTGGTGTAGGCGAGGGGAGTGGGATGGATAAAGAGGGGAAGTTGAAAGATACTTGTTTAGGACAGAAGCTGTTTGAGATGTCAGTAGAGTAGGAAACGTTTAATAGCTTTGTAGTTTCAAATAAAAATAGGGACTGATTGTTTTATTTTAGTCATGTTGTACCACACTTTTGGTCTATACATATATGTACTAACTATCCTAATGTTTTATGGGTAGTAGAGGTTGAATTTAGATAAAGTGTGTCCTTATTTGTGTGGAAGGAGAGTATAAAAACATGTAGGAAAAATTACTTTCAAGACATGTGGCCGGCAATCGTGTCCCAATCTTCCCAAAACAGTAGGTAGGGATGATAAAAGGTAGAATTTTTAAAAATGTACCTGTATGTGTGGTGAGTAAGAGTGCAAAATCAACTTTAGAAGGCCCTACACCTTTCCGAGATTCTAACTTGGCTGGTCAAATCATAAGTTAAAGAGATCAGATAATATTGTTTTTATTAACTAATTGTATCATTATGATTTAATATTATTGTCTAACAATTTAACTTAAGATCCTACCTCACCCCACGGATAACACCTAGCTCTGATGGGTAATATAGGTGTTGAACCAGACCTCGCATTGTGAAAATGTAAATTCACCCCATCATTCCTTTAGCAGTATTATTTTGAATGCGGTCAAGAACATAAATTTAGCCCCAAGAACCAACCAAAACCTTTCCACATCATTCTGTACATAATTAGTATCGTGTTGTGTCTTGTATTAGGTCAGGTTCCTTTAGGATTGTATCGTGTTGTGTCTTGTATTAGGTTAGGTTCCTTTAGGATTGTATCGTGTTGTGTCTTGTATTAGGTCAGGTTCCTTTAGGATTGTATCGTGTTGTGTCTTGTATTAGGTTAGGTTCCTTCAGGATTGTATCGTGTTGTGTCTTGTATTAGGTTAGGTTCCTTTAGGATTGTATCGTGTTGTGTCTTGTATTAGGTTAGGTTCCTTTAGGATTGTATCGTGTTGTGTCTTGTATTAGGTTAGGTTCCTTTAGGATTGTATCGTGTTGTGTCTTGTATTAGGTTAGGTTCCTTTAGGATTGTATCGTGTTGTGTCTTGTATTAGGTTAGGTTCCTTTAGGATTGTATCGTGTTGTGTCTTGTATTAGGTCAGGTTCCTTTAGGATTGTATCGTGCAGTGTCTTGTATTAGGTTAGGTTCCTTTAGGATTGTATCGTGTTTTGCCATAAATTAGGTTTGGTTAAGATAGGTTAGGAATGTGTTGTCATAACATCCATCACTTTCTGTATTTCGTTCACCTTAAGAAAACATTTATATCCACCTGGAGTGCAATGCTAACAGCCGGACCTGCTTCGGTGGCCGCAAAGTCTAAGACGTCACTCTCGTGTTAGACTAGTAGACTAGACTACCAATGACAGGTATATCGGGGTTCGAGACTCGGTCGGGTGTACTGAGAAAGGGGGTGGGGGGTCTAAAATTGTTTTCCACTCTCCCGCCAACCAAATATGGGTACACTTCATCTAAATTCAACCTTACTCATTCCTAACTCACTTAGCATAATTAGTACATATGCATATAACCTGAAAAGGTAGTAAATAAGACGTGGTGCTAAAAAAAAATGCTAGACCGGAGTTAGTACAGCAATATGGGGCCGAGCTCCGACAACCTGCTTTCTCAACCACTTTTAGTGGAGTCGAGTTTGTATGCAGACGTCATATCGCGGTGCGGTGGTTTCCTGCAATCTTTGTTAGAAAGAAGTAGATTGGAGACCTGTAACTATTTAAACGCATTTAAAAAAGCAAAACAGAATTTAAAATAACTATTTCACTAATTACAATGGCTTTGTTGTAAAGTAAGGTATCCAAAAGACCGCACTTTGATGAAATTCACCACTAGGCTCAAGTAGTTAATGCCCTGGAATCATTGGCCGTGAGTTGGGCTCTTAAAAGGCTATTTATAAAAGATACAGACAAAAAATATAATTAAAAAGTAACATTCGTATAATTATGAGATGTATACAGACATTATGGTAAAAAAGTAACCTGTTTTATTTTTCGCTTGAATAATAATTAGTTCTTGTAAAAATAAAAGACACATGTTTATTTTAATTATACATCACATAGGTTTGTTAGTCAAATATCATTAAAATATGATTTGTCTTCTCTCTTAAGATACGTTTCAGGGCGATTTACTTTTTTTTGTTTTGTCTTCTATTAATGTTCAGTTTTCAAAGCGATATCTGTATACAAGGGAAGTAAAAGGGACTCGTGGTTATTAGAGCGTGCTAGAAAAATTGAAAGGAAAATACAAAAAAAAAAAGTATGCTGTCTGAATGTTAATTGCTGTTGATGTTCAAGAAGAAAAAAAAAAGAGCCCCTTAGGTGGATTTCTTTGAGCATCTTCGTCAAGAAAATAGATCTCATTTCCGTTAAAATGTCTTCATCCAAATTTAGGCAATGTCGAATTAAAACAAAAAAAACTTATGTGTTTCACTATACGTCCAGGATATTCGTATACTTACATTAATTATGAATAGATAAGAAAGATGACATTTAGAAAAAATATTCACACATTTGTGTGGGGAAAGAAGGAAAAGCCATTTAGGTTTATATTTAAAGAGAAATTAAATAAATAGTCTCGAATTAAACAAGCACGAAGAAAAGTATTTCCTATGACTACGTGAATTCCATGAAATGCTCTTGTGATGAAAAAAGTTGATCGATAAATTTAATATGAAATAGTGATGGAGAGTTAAAAAAAAAATGGGTGTGTGTACTTATTTACGCGCGTGAGAAGTTATACTTCTTTGGCATCATTAAAAATATTAAATAACCAATAATAAATATTTAACAATAATAATTTAATAATATTTAGTATTAATTATGTTAAATAATAATATTTTAATTTATATCAATAAATAATACATACGAATAGTTAACCTCAATTATATTGGAGCACTTGAAAAAGTCTATAAGCACAATTTTTTTCACTAATATTTACGAATAGTAAATAATATTAATCAAAATATTCAATTTTACTACTGAATATAATTTATTAGCACATATATAATTCGCACTTGTATAAAACTAAAACACGTGTTGTGAATGTAGAAACTAGAAACATGTGGATAAATATTATATATATGAAAACAGTGATCAGAAGCGACGAGCGTACCAACATGCGCGACTAACAGAGGTTCTATTTCTATTTTGTTGGTAGCTTTTTTTTTCGAGACTTAATGAGCGGTTTAGCTTCAACCTGTTACTTTTGTGTTACAGTGATGCGCGCGCATCTTAAAATTTCACTCTCATCATTTTTTCATAACGCGCCTAAAGAAGTATAACTTCAATAATAATAATAATAAGCCCGTAAAATTAATAAGTAAATTCCTAAAATAGCTGTAAAAAATAATCCCTAAGTATTTATGAATACTTATTTTCTATAAAGTTCATTATGGGCTCATGTAATAATATCAATCGAAGTTATTAAAATGACAGTATTAAGTGAAGTAATTTGAAGAGGTTTAAATATTAGATTTCTAAAGGTGATCATATTGCTCCAATATCAATTATGCTTAAATTTTGAATCCCAAATCTCTCCGTCGTTGGCAAAACCAAACCAGAGGATGTTGACATCTTCACTCACCTGTTCTATATGGCCCGTAGGGATAAATAATTCGAACTATACAATGTTCTTCATTCCATTATCTTTATATTCAAATGTGAATTATTGACACTGAACAATAATTTAAAGAACAGAGTTGAAACCACAAACGGTGGGAATGTGGACACAAAGTTTATCCTCTTCTAGTATGGAAGAGAATAATTAACTGTATATGAAAGATGAAGCTTAGTATATTACTAACTAATTATAATTACGAAAATCAGCCGTATCTGAATTATATTCGAATATATTGAAAAATGACAACTGGACATAGCATCCCATGCTCAGTGTAATTCTTCACTCATATTTTAAGGCAAAGACTATTAAGGATGTGTGGATATAAACAGCTACTAAGAAGCTATCATTGATATCACGACCACCGATGACTCGGCTGTAACTTTATGCTGCAAATAGTTTAATTAATATAGTGTACATTCCAAGCAAATCAAGATGAAAGAAAGCGAAGGTATACAATTAAGTGTATATGAAAGGCGAAGCTTAGGAGATGAATAATTATAATTACGGAAATCAGCTGTACCTGAATCATATTCGGATAAATTGTCTAGTATGGCTTAGCGGTGACAGAGAGGCTGGAAGCTCAAATTTGTCCTGAGACAGGTATCAACTTGACATCCTCCATTTTCCTCAGTCCTTCCTGAGTGTTTTCTTTCATATTATTGTAACTTCTTCCTTTATTAATATCTGTTAGCAATCCACACCCCCTTCTAATTATTTTCCCTTCTATCTTCAGCCCCGTGATCATCTTCATTAAAGATTCCTTACTTAGTGTGCGACCCAAACAAGACCTTTATCTCTTCATTATCATCCCCATCAGGTTCCTCTTCTTTCCTCTCCTCTTCAACACCTCCTCATTCCTGACCCCGTTCGTCTATTTTTTACTTCACCACTCTCCTTCTTTGTTCCCTCTCTCTCTGTTTATCCACGTCTCAGAACCATTCGTCACCACACTCTACACAAATCATGTTGTTAACCTCTTTATTAGCTCAATCACGATTCTTTTATATCCAAGCGATCCCCTTGGCCCTTCATATTTACAATATAACGCCCACAAACAACAAACACACGCATATCTAGAACGATCAAGGCGTACGCCAAGCTGGTCAGGATCCGAACAAGGGACGTTCGCTGAAAATACGCCACGTGCGTTATGACACCAAATGGACAATAAAACGTGTATCACAGGATTAAGAATGATATATGTATATTGCATAATTTGTTGAATAGTTACTGTTCGAAAATTGAATGTCCGAGTGGTCCCCAAAGCAAGTGCCCGTGGACGCCATGTCACCAGCCGAGGATTTTGACTAATCAACTGGCTCATTCAATCAGGTGAAAATTGTTTTAATCTAACTGACTAAAATAGGTTTTCTCTATTAAAAAGTGTAGCATACAATAAAAAATAAAAAATAGCTGGAATTTAACTTTTTTGAGGATTGTTTTCACCCTTGAACAACGTAAATTTTAAATTCAAATCTTAACTAATTGATGCCCACCTCGAATATTGCTTACGAGCTGCGTTACCAGCAATGATAAATAATTGGCTGAATAATTGTAGTGACTAAGATCATACCTACTTAAAACGTGAATTAAACGTTCGGGTGTTAATTGACATGTAGTTAAATATGTTTAACTTCTTTTAAATCGAATAAAAACTATTTATTATATTTATTTTTTCATTCACTATCTTAACTTCCCTAAAATTTACTGTGGATAAAAATGGGCCAACACGCATATGTTTCTTGTAATGTAGTTTCCAAAAACTGAAATTATAATTTTCTTTAACTTACCCTTTTTAAATCTCCCTTTGAAAATACATGTTTTTTGTATTATTTGATGTACAAATAAATATACATTTCCATTTAAAATAAATGGTACGGAACTCCACACAGACTTTCTCGCTCTATTGTTTGAAAATTGAGATATTTTCTCAAAACTCGAAATATATGTGATACGAAATAATATCCACTAGCGAACCCAAGCATAAATTGCACTAAACTTATGTAAAACTATTTTTTTTAGCCCTGGTTTTAAATTTTATAATTTTGTTTTTAAAGAATTAATGTCCTCATTTGTATGATTGGACAAATAAATAAGATCAATGTTGGGTCTACAAGGGTCACCACTTCGTAATAAAATTTCAACTTCCGGCTAAGATTTTCGACATTTTATTAGGTGGTAATCTTCATGCCATCGCATTGATATTAAATTCTTCATTTATAAATTTTGACCAATAAAAATGTAAATATTGACTATTGAGTCTAAAATAGATATAGAGCATTGTTGTACAAACATTTCTCCTAAGAGGTTTAAGGGAAAACAACATACACTTTTTGAGAGTCTTACTCATATTTTAATCACTCCATGGCACTGGAGAATTATTGCGTTACAACTTAAGTAGTAACTCTTTACAACTAAAGTTCACAAAATTGTATTAATATATATTCCAATATCTCAGAAACTGTTGAATTTATAAAAATATATTTCATATCAAAGTTTTTTATTTTTAATAGTACTACAATTTTGTAGTGATAAGTTATTTAGTATCTCAAATAGTTGCGGATATACGGCGGAAGTTTCTGCTTCTGTAAATACCCTAAAATTCATTTTCATGGTAAAATGAAAATATCCAGTATATTTATAATTTAATCAAAAACTTAATACAAATTTTAACCCAAAATCTTTAGAGCCGATTTTGATAAAGTCATTTTTCCTTTTCGCCCTTTTTTTAAACTACTCTTAATTTTAATTTAAACATAAACAGGCCCAGACGAAAATTGCAAGACCATTTTTTTTGGGTTTGGGGTGGTCATGAGACATCAACTCAAAAAAGTGGTCTCTGAAAATTACGTCTGTCCATGTTTTTACGTAAAATAAAAAAATACTTAAATGTTTTGGGTTTTTTATAAAAATATGCTTCTTAAAAAATTATTTGTTTTGTAAAGAGACCTGCAAAATTTGTAACAAAGAGTAATTTCGTATCTCAAATAGTTTAGGAGATTTTATAAAAAAAGAAAATTTTACGCATCAGACTGGACCCCCTTAAAGTCATTTTGCCGAAGTTTTTAAGATAAGCTTTTTTTGTTTGGAATTTTTAGAAATGTTTAAAATGAAATTTAATCAAAATCGTTAGAGCCGTTTTTGATAAAACGACTTTTTCTCTTTTTCCCTTTTCAGTAAACCCCCTTTAAATTTAAATGGGGTTGGAAAATCTAAATACAAAAAAAACCCCTGGGGGCAACGCATCAAAACCCTAGATACCAAGTTTTAAACCTGATCGGGAAAATATTTTTGGCCCCTATTGGGGGTACAACCGACAAACAGGGCGGAAAAATCAAAATAACTTTTTTTTTATTCGGGGGGTCATGAAACGTCAATAATCATCAAAATCTTGTGTTCCCAAATTTTTTGGGCGATCACAAAACCTTTTTCTACCTGTAAGATATTAAGAAAGTTTAAAAAAATCAGAAATGGAAAAAAAGCTAATATAAAATACCGTTTATCAAAAATAGTTTTCAAAAATAAAAATTAAACACTTTAATTTTTTGGTTTTATCACCCTCTACTAATTTTTCGCCCCTTCCCCCCATTTTGGTTTGCCCCCCCTCATCCCCCTAAAAGGGGCACTGTCTCACAATTTACTAGCCTCCGTACCCCCTTTTACACGTTTAATTAACCAGGGAATTATTTAATAGGATGATAGTAAGAATTTTGTGGAACTTTCGGCCGTAATAAATTTTAAATGGTTTTACTGCCCGCGATAGTTTTTTTTTGTGGTTTTACGCCCGGGTCAAATTTTTCAAAGGTTAAGGGGGATAAAGGTATGGGGAAAAGTATAAAGGGGTTTTTTTTCAAGGAATGGAAGGGAAAGGGAAATTTAAAGGGGAAAGCATTCTGCATTTTTTGCTCAGTTTATAAACAACAAATGAGTTGTTGGTGATGTAAAATTTAATGTTTGTTTTTTAAAAAGCTTAACCAACGTTTTTTGGGTTTTAAATTTGTTTTATTAATAAAATTAAGAGTAAAAATGTGTATGTCTGCTGTCATAATGTTGCCCTTTTATAAAACCTACAAAAACCCTTTTTAAAACCCTCTTTAAAAAAACGCTTTAAAAATTTTGCTCTTTTTACATTTAAAATTTTTTATCCGGGGGAAGCTGGGGAAAACAATTAAAGTGGGATTTTAAAAAGGGGAAACAATTTTAAACATGGAAAAAATGGTC